>JAMQGT020012161.1:0-240590 GCA_024447675.2 Pterophyllum scalare
TCTGTCCCATGTTCTCTTCCTGCTCTCGACAGAGACGGTCGTATCCTTCTCTCTCTCCTGCCCTCCCCATCTTCCCTGCTTTGTCCAGGTGAGAACATGCTCGCTGGTGAAAGGGTTTAGATCTGGAGATAAGGGTACATGTCTGCACAGCGAGGATGGTAACCGAGCAATTGGGACCATTGAATTTATTGTTCCAAATTATTTGCATTATCAGGAATTCAGCTCCCTTAGCTGGCCTTGAGGCCAGTAATCATATGTCTCCAGGGTGATGTGTAACAGATGCCCATTGCAGCACAGTGTTTCTTGATGCAAAATATAGAAAACAGTCCAAAAATGTGTCCCTCCGTTTGCAGCCTGTACATGATCCCTAAATTGGGTCACAACATAGCCTATTTTCCAACCATTGAAGGTGCTCCATTAGTAGCCAGGCTGACAGCAGGGGCCTAGTCCACCCCAAACTTGTCTAGTGCACCACCAAGAGATTTAAAAATGTCTTTTGCTGTTGTGGTGTCTGTCATCAGCACCAACTCAACAAGCTCACCATAAGAGCGTATGCCTTTGAAGCAATTCCAATAGCAATAAGATAGCTAGCTTACTGATCTCTCAGCTATGAGTAAAACGACAATGTTTATTCCTCAAACCCACCAACAAATGTTCTGTGAACACTCCAAACACACAGGCTTCCCATTTATCTCTGTGAAGAAATAGAAATCAGACAAAATTTAAAAAAAACAACTTGATAATAGATGTTCAGTTTTCTTCTTTTTGATAAAAACATTTTCAAAAGGTTTCCATGAACTGTTGCATATACTTAACTTGCACATGTTTCTAAAGCATCAATTGGTTACTATTTTTATTAAGATAGTGTGGTATCCAGTGAGCAAATCAGGAATACATTAAATTTCTTTCTTTTTTTTTTAAATAAGCAATTTTCACACTTTGCAAAGACGTCGTGTGGGCCAGACTGGATCATTTGGCCGACCAAGTCTGTTACACGAGCTGTAAGATTGACTCCCCTGATCCATAAAAGTATTGTTTTATTTCCCACTTTTTCCCTTCTTTCAGTCATAACTGTTTGCTGTCATAGTGAAATGTCTCTTTTGGTTGGATCTCTTTTTTGGTTTGGAGGAACAGTCTCACACCAGCACACATACTCTTAAATGCTATAAATATTAGTAACAACATTCTTAATGGCAGCACTTGTATGACAAGGAAATAATCCCAATCAAATATTACAGTGTACATACTTTAGTAATGATATAACTAATCTGCAATACACACAAGGAAAAAATATCCATTCATTTTGTTGGCAGTGATGCAGGCAGTAAAAATTCATTTTTAAATGGCAGTGGTCAGAAAATGATTACTGATGCTTAGTAGAAAGTTAGCTTTCTGTTCGTCTCCGATAGATCAGTAAACAAAACCCATTTGAAGGCAGTTCCCCAGAGAAATATGAAAAACAATAATGACAAACAATGGAAAAGAGTGGTGCATCTTCCCACAGGGGAGCAGTATGTCTGCAGCAGTATGTGCTTCAATGGCCACTCCTTTAAAACAATTATTGAGTAAATGTGGAGACATGGCAGGTTTTCAGCCTTTCATAATTATCAGCAGAGGAAAAACTTTGCTTTTTGTTTGGAAACTCAGCAGCCCTATGTAGTTTTTAGAAAGTGCATGGATAGATGGGATTAAAAGGCTATGATATGATGCTAAAACTATGGTTTTATGCAGTGTATCACTGCTCCAGTCTTCATTAGCCACTAATCAGTTACCCACATCTTTGACTCTGGGTATTTATTGTGGATTCTGTGGGTGTCAAGTTTTAAAGGCTGAAGAATGTACTTTCTTGTAACCTCTTAACATGCACAAAGTAACCAGTAACCCAACTATGGGCAGGGCATACCAGCACTTAAAGCAGAAAGGACACTCTTTAGTTGATGGCTTACAACACCAGCTATCAGCCACCCTACAATGCAATCTTCCCAGGCTATTCAGCCCCTACCCACACCTTGACCCATGTGACCTCAATAACTCATCTGATGGCAGGGTGGGGCAATGTCTCCCAAAGGATTTGCACCTTGGCCCCTGTGATGGTAATGACCCATGCTTTCTTTCACACCTTGGCTCATTTGACCCTTGATGACTCACATTACTGATAGTGGGCCACTTCTAGACCACCTCCAAGGGGACAACCCCACTAGGTGTTAAATACTTGTGGGTCTCCATCAGTTGCTTCAAAAGTGAACAAGCCCCTTGGATGAGAGGTGAAATGTCTTCACAGAAGTTTCTGAAAATGTGACCATCTACCATCTGGTAAAAAACAAACAAACAAAAAACTAATCCATTCTTTTTTTAAATTTATTTATTTTTTTATAACTGTCAGGATCATCAGAATCATGATCTGAAGGCACTGTTGCTTTTCCAAGATGAGCTTTAGAAACCTTCTCTGGGCTTATCTTGTCATCTTGTTGAGTGTATTTTTTTCTTTTTTTATTCATTTTTTTTAATTGTTCACATGTGCATG
This sequence comes from Pterophyllum scalare, assembly GCA_024447675.2. NCBI lineage: Eukaryota > Metazoa > Chordata > Actinopteri > Cichliformes > Cichlidae > Pterophyllum > Pterophyllum scalare. The sequence goes on from JAMQGT020012161.1 coordinate 2,525, forward strand.
TACAATACAGACAGGAAGAAACTGAGAGAAAAAAAGACAGAGCACAAGCAGAAAAACACACTGGGGCATCAACTACTGCACCTGCAAGAAAACACAAAAAAATAAAAATCACCACAAAACAAAACAAACAATTGTGTGTGTGTGAGAGAGAGAGCGAGAGAGATTTGATGTCTTTGTCAATGTCACAAAATGGACTTGATGATGAGGGTGAGAAGCTGTAACAAGGCCCTCCAGGAGCTACAGTAGAGGCAGACAGAAAAAGACCCAGGAGACCTGGGCCATCCATAGCCCCACCAGGAGCTCTGAGGACCTGAGGCCACAAATCCCGATGGCAACCTCACCCAGGAAGAGGAACGAGTGAGGCACAAGATGGAGCCCTAAGGGCCAAAGGGCAAGAAACCCAGAGAACCCGAGGAAACAGGGAGCCGACACTGCCAGAGGCCAGCCACCCCCAGGTGCCCAAGAACCACACAACACCTCAGAAAGCCCCAGACCAAGTTGTACACACACACACACACACACACACACACACACACACAAGCAAGGATGGAAAATAACTGCAGTCTAGCCTCAACTAATCTAAACATAAACATAAGGGTAAAAACATAACCTCACACACTCCACAAGAACTAGAGCGTGCAATCTGTTTAAAATAAAGATATGTAATATTAATATAAAATAATATGATGTATTAAAATAAATAAAGATAAATACCCCAAACTATCACAAGACTATAGTATAGTCATGTCAAGTAAGTTAAAATACAAAGTAGTGCATGAAGCTGGCAGGCAACATTACAATAATAGAACTCTTTGAATCTGAAATAATCTGATTTGTGCCTCCTGAACATTGTAGAGTTTGCTGACACAGTGAAGTGGCACTCAGGTTTCTGCTAACAAAACATGTTTTGGAAAAGGCTCAGTGTGGGATTTAGGTGGGGGGTCAGAAGTGAAAATACTTGATTATTGTAGACCACTCACTGTGAGTTTTCACTTGACATCATTCTCTGAGCTTTTGTTTAGAGGCTTTTGCATCTGAACCCTTCATATCAAAACACAATATTTTTAAGTAAAATCATGTGAGTTCTGTCTAATATTACACTTTAGGATGAGCACCTCCACAGCAGTTGCTCAGAGGGATGAAAGCTCTATATTCGCTTTCCCTGGTTCTAGCTTTCAGTTGACTTGGGGGGGATTTAAACTAGTCATGCTTAACCAACAAAAAGCCTGCTGCTCTAGCCCGTAGGCATTCTTGACCCTGTGTGCAAAACCTATAGAAAAAAGAAATGGCAGTGCACCCACTTGTTTACAGTGGAGTATTGGCCTTTGATGGAGCTTTCTTATGGTACTGTGGTCTCTCTGACTGTCAGGGGACCTAAAAGCAGGCAGTATCTATTTGTAAAAAATTATTACTGTTAACAGTCAGTATGTGCTGGTTGTTGTGTTTGGCCTTGAATCTTATATTGATTTTTAGGCTTATTTCAGAACTGGTTGCAGGGCTGTTTCTTTGTCAGAGAAGATGAAACAATCTTTGCCCTCTGTCTGCAAAGCAAAAGTCAAAAACTAGTAGCTTCCAGAGGTCCCAATACCTGTAAAAAAAAAACCTGACAATTTTAGCTGAAGGTGAAAGTGTAGGATTTTTCCTGGGTCTGAAAGAAGCATAAAGGTCACTGAATATTCAATTTAAAAGGATGTAAGTGCTCATTACCATAAAGGTGTTCAACAAACACCCTCCTTTCATCAAAAAGCTTTGAAGCTTTGTGTTGGCAGAAATAAATGATCCTCTAGGGAGCATGGTTGTGCTCAGTTTTTCTAAGTGTACAACTAAAGCTTTGGTCAAAAAGTTCATCAAAACATTCATAAGAACAAAAAAAAAGAAAAAAGTATTTCTTTTGAAATTATGGAACAGTCGGTGACTAAATGTAGACATTAATCCTTTAACATCATTTTCATCCGTGCTTGACTGAATGACTGTCTTTACTTTTATTAACTTCTTGTTCAACTTAATGCTAAACTGATCTGACAGAAGTACTGTTTTGAAGGTTATTCCCATGGGGGTTTTATTCATCCTATTTGTTTCTGTTCGACTCACAGCTGAGATGACGTGCTGCCTTATTAATTTAGCACTGAGATGAGCTCTTCTTAAAGCTCCTATCAGGTGACATTAGTAAAAACGGTTTGTCTTAAAAGCTATGCAGTTACGTGCTTTTTCCAATCATATTTCATATTCCTATAACTATTAGATACAATGTCAGGTCAGTTGCTATGGAGCTAAAGAGAATGAATATACTCGGTTTACTAGGACTACTGTTTTGCCCTCCAAGAGCTTTTTGTAGATGGCTCACAGGGACTATACCCTGGAAAGCACTTTCAGAAAGTTATGCTGACTTTAACTGCTCCCTTGCAAGAATAAATTTATTGTTTATACATTGCTTTTTTTCTTAACAGGTTCTGTTGGCTTCATTGAGCCATGACCTCCAGCTTGCTTTGGGGCAGTTTGTAGCTGAGTGTGAAGCAGCTGGGATGAGAATGAGTCCCTCAGAGTGTCTTAGAGACCGGGTGAGGAGCTCGATTATTGGGGAGGAATTCAGAGCAGAGCCGCTACTCCTGCAGAATGAAAGGAGCCAGCTGAGGTGGTTCGGGCATTTGGATAAGTAAGCATTTTTAGTAGAAGTATCTGACAATGAACATGGCCTGCTGTAAGGTACAGTCTGCCCTAAACAACCAGCCTAACCGAGCTTGCTAGCATTAGCTCATGGGATGGGCTACCAAAATCCTGGACTCCATCACTTTGAAATGGACAACTAATCCGTGTTAGTCAATGACCAGTCTTCATGTTAATTGTTGTAATCACCCTCTTTCATATCGCAAATCCTACTTTCCTCCTTTTTGTTCCCTTAACAGGAATCCCCAAAAGAGGCTAACATTCTGTGTTCTATTTATAGTCTAAAGTCTGTGTTATATTTTTATTTTATTGTTTCAGGACACACAAAGACATTCAGAATCTCTCAATGAATTACTTGTCAACAGTCAAGCAGAACATGGGTGCAATACACAAGTCGGTGTAACTGTAATGTACTAAAAACCTTCCAAAAAGCTACCTAAAAAGGTAAAAACTGCCATTAACCATTTTTCTTTCATTTATTTTGCTATGTTTTGCACACGTCATACTCAGAAGCATTCCAAGTCATGAGCATAGCTCTTATCCTTGTTGCATGCCATTAGCTTTCTTCAGTCCTTCAGTTTAGTTCTCCATTTGTTGACTTCCTCTCTACTTTTCTCTGGCCTCTTTCTCATTTGTGCATTATAGTCCACAGCAAATTAGAGTGGTCGAGGAGTGGGGCTCACTTTCTTACTCTGACTTCTGCTTTGATACTGCAATCCTTTCATCATCATATTATTGCTTCTGAGACTCTAACTGGGGTATTCAGAATTCATTCTGTTTTGTCACATGCCCTTTATCTACAAGAAAGGCAAAAAACACTAAGATAATTCACAATAGCACGGTTTTCTTTTATTGTTAAATTAAATAATACAATAGAATAAACTTATTTCAGTCTCCATGATTAGTTTTCAAACACTTTTTATAGTTATTATAAAATGGCAGAAGTGATGTTCATATGATGAGTGATATTAAATATGAATACCTCAGGCATGCTTCAGGTCATGCATGTGTGGATTCTATTTAGAACAAATAAAGCTTGACATGGTAAATTAGAGATAAACACAAGTCGACAGAATTTAATACAAAATCAGCCTGTTTTACACATACAGTTTCTTGCTAACATTATAATTTTGTTTCTGTTTCCACCCACACAGCTTATTAACATAGACATTTACCATTCCCAGAGTGCACTGTAAATTGTGTAGTCTTCTTTGCTACTGTCTTAATTGCCATATACATAAAATGGTGGTGCAAACAGCACATTAATGTGCAAATGATTAATCACAAAATATAGTCAAATGTAGACTACTGAACAGGCACTTAGTGAATAACACAGTGCAGTGCTAGATAAAAAAATAAAAAAAGGCATTAAAAATTCAAATCACAAAGTTTTAAATTTATGTTTGAAGATTTCTGCACTTCCAGCTAGGAAGCTTTAGGTCCTCCAGCAGAATGTTCCAGCAGCTCGGAGAAGAGAAGCGGCTTCCTCGGACCTGGAGGGCCATACTCGTTCATGCACTTTAAGCAGGTGAGGCACAGTGAGATCATGAAGTGCTTTGAAAACACATAAAAGAGTTTTAAAATCAATACAGAATCTGACAGGCAGCCAGTAACGTTTAGGTAGACCTGATAGCAGATCATTAGTATTTCAGCCTGCTACATATAAAAGCATACATTAGTTTCTTCTACTCACTCAGAAAGAACAAAAAAGGCCTCAATATTGTTCAGGTGATAAAAGAGGGATTTAATGACAGATACCACATGAGACCTGCAGTTAAAATCTGAGACAAAGATCACTCGGAGGTTTCCTAGGATGGCTTAGGAATGCAGTTTTGCAAGCAATATCTCTCTGTCTGAGCTTTAGAACATATACAAAAAAATACAAATATGATGCCTGGGGCAGCCCTCAGGTTTCTGGAAAAATTATCATTAATTAAGGGAGTGTCTGCCTAAACATGAAGATCATGGTTTATGAGAAAAATATGCATTGCCGCTCTATTACTGTCCCTTCACTGGCTCCCTGTGACATTCAGTTACTTTTCACATTTTCCTATATAAAACTGTGATTTCAGTAAGAGTGGTTGTTAGGTTCTGCCAGAAAGGAAATAGTTATGCAAAAGTAAATTTTGGATCCCTCTGTGAATCCAAAGAGCTAACTCTAGCAGGTCAACAGAATCATCAAGACATTTTTGCAAATGTGGCTCTTATAACAGCAAGGATACTGTATAATAGGGGAAATAATTATTTCACCCCCCGCTTAATTTGTAAGTTTGCTCACTTAATGAAAAAAAAAGAAAAAAAGAATAGTCTAATTTTTAATGGTATTTCAATTTTAATGAAGAGAAAGAATATCCAGAGGACCCGTCTTCAGTGTTCTGGCAGAGGGAACGGGGTTCTCGTCCAAGATTTAACAGCCCCCGTCCATTTGTCCCTTAGTGCAGTGAAGTCATTCTGCACTCTTTTTTTTTGTTTGTTTTTGATCAAAGTATTTTTATTGTTTTTTAAGTGAACACTAACCAGCAACAAAGACAAACACGCACCACAAAAATCCCTCCCACCCCACCCCTCCTATACTGGATCTATTACACCAACATGTACACATGCTCTGCCTGTAAAACAATATTAATCTCATGTTTGTGCATATATAATAAAACCAACAATTGACCATTACACAAATTTGTCTGCTGAAATACATTCAAAATAAGCTAAAAATGGCTGCCAGGTTTCGTAGAATTTTTTAACAGATCCCCTGACTGTGTATCTAATCTTTTCCAAATGAATGTAACACATAACCTCTCTCATCCAGTGTCCATATACCGGAGGATGTGGATCTTTCCATCTACACAGAATCAGTCTCCTGGCCAGAAGAGAGCAGAAGGCTACCATATTCCTCTGATATTTGCTGAGGAAAACATCTGCTGGGGCCACCCTGAAGAGAGAGATGAGTGGTGATGGGTGAATAATTTGTCCAGATACTCCTGAAAACATATCAAACATAGATTGCCAATACCCATGTAATTTTGGTCAAGACCAGGATGTATGTAAAAGTGTCACTGGAGTTTGGTTACAGTGATCACATGTTGGATCCCAGTCCTTTTTAAACTCATTCTTCACTCTTAAAAAAACAAACAAACAAACAAACAAAACAAAAAAAAACAAATCTATATCTATATTTCCACCTCCATGCTTTACTGTGGGGATGGTGTTCTTCGGGTCATACACAGCATCTGTCTTCCTCTAAACACAACGTATTGAGTTGATGCCAGAGAGCTCAATTTTGGTTTCATCTGACCAGAGCACTTTGTCCCATGCCTTCTCTGGATCATTTAGATGTTCACTGGCAAACTTAAGATGGGTTTGAACAAGCCTTTAATCCATTACTGTATTATGTGTTGCCAATTGTGTTCTTGGCAGCTGTGGTCCCAACTGTCTTCAGATCGTTAACAAGCTCCTCCTATGTAGTTTTGGGCTGATCTACCACCTTTCTCATGATCATCCTCTTCCCACGAGGTGAGATCTTGCATGGAGCTCCAGACCAAGTGTGACTGATGGTAATTTTATATTTCTTCCATTTCCGAACAATTGCACCAACGGTTGTCACCTTCTGTCCAGGCTTCTTGCTGATGATCTTGTAGCCCATTTCAGCCTTGTGCAGGTCTACAAGCTTTAATAGATCTTTGATCTTGCTCATGGTGGTGGAGAGGTTTAAATCAAAGAAATTAAATCTGTGGACAGGTGTCCTTCATACACATGAAGAGTTGAGACCAGGAGTACCCGTGGTTGATTGATTGATTGATTGAATGCCCATGTGGCACACAAATTACAATCAATCAATCTGTGAGAGCCAGAATTCTGGCTGGGTTGTAGGGGCTCAAATATTGATTTCACTCAATGACATAGAAATTATTTTATAACTTTCATTTAATGTGTTTTTTTTTTCTGTAGTTTTGCTTGATGTTCCATCTCTCCCCAGTAAAATGGAATTACCATAAAAGAGAGAAACCACAGCAGAGCCAACCATACAAACACCAAGATTTTTCCTCAACCAATCATAAACACTTTCTGGTCAGATGAAAGCCTTGGTCCAGCAACCACATACGTCAAAAGCCCAGTGGCCTAATAGCAAAGAGCACCGGCAGCGGGAGCCTCATATGCAGCCTCCCAAATGACCAGAGTGCCATTGAGCTGTGGCAATTAGGATGGAAGCACCTGGAGGACACAGAGAGAAGGAGAGCAGCTCTCCTTAAAAAAGAGGCCAACGGTCAGTGGCTGTAACAGAGAGACTATTAATTTCTCTATAAGTGAGCAAACTTACAAATTCAGGGAGGAATCAAATGATTATTTCCTCCTCTGTGTAGCTTAGATTTTCCATATGATTTCTTACATGATTATTCTTTGACAGGCAGATATTAAATTTGAATGAATTACTTAAGTTGTACTTGTGGAGAAATATAATAAAAGAAGAGCACAACCAGTGTACATTTTACAGCATTTAACATTTATGCAGATCTTTTCTCATATGGGTGCTACTCCTAATTCACACATAATGCCTACTCTCCAGCTCACGCCTTACTTGAAACATGTTCAGTGGCTATGTTTATGTAACACATTTGAATTCGATCTGTTTTTTTTATTGTGCATTTTATTTTATTTTTTTCTGTTCAGTTTTTACCACATAACTGGGCCGGCTCATGGGGGCAGCAGCCTAACCAGAGAAGCCCAGACCTCCCTTTCCCCAGCTACCGTCTGGGATAACACTGAGGCATTCACCAGTTTGAACTTAGAAGGTTGTTCACTTTGTACCACGGTACATCGCTATGGTAACTTATGTTGCAGACCTGCAACATAAGTTTACAACATGTTTGAGATAAGAAATCAATATGCACAAAAGCACCGCCTGCAGAGTTCCGTTATTTATTTTATCATAACAAGAGTTTTTTTGTGACATTTTTCAAAGTGTTTCATTTTCATTTATAAAATCAAGGTCAGTGAAGTTACCAGATTTAGTTCCTTGCCTGTATGTGGTACAAAATTTTTTTTAAAATGTGTGTACAAGGTAAACACATACATGGTGAAGGGGACATGTATTTAGAACAGTATAACAGATTCATTAAAACATCACTTTTTAGAACACTATAAACATACATATTATAACTTTATACCACATTAGGCCATTTTTTCATGACCACATGCTTCTTAAGCTCACTGAGGTGCATGATGGGCATCATATATAAAGTCTGTGGAAATTACCAATAAAGGGTTGAGGGCTTCCCACAGATCTGCTTAAATGGGTTTATATAGCATCAATGGGCATTGCATATTCAAATATCATAGATATAACTTTAATGGTTCATTTCATATGGAAGACAAGAGGATTACTTTTCTGTCATCCCACTGTTTAAGGGAAAGCTTATCTATCATGCATCACTAAATATTGCAATTTATTCTGCATTACTGTCTCTCTGCCTCACTCATCCAACTCCTTTTCTCTTCCTTCACCCTTCTGTTGATCAAGACTACATCGGGGATAATTAGACAAATATTTGGGTTTTATTTGCTGGTGTAAACATCTGAGTGACTTCAGATTTAGTAGTGTGCTACCCAACATACACGTCCACAAATGACTGCTCAGTGCATGCTGCTTAGTTTTTCCTTAATTGGCGGAATGCTTCATCACAGAATTTTCAGTATTCCAGTGTCTTCAAAAACAAGGACCATTTACACCTTGGAGAGCTTGAAGATTTAAAACATTTACTCTACTGCACATAATAGTGCATCATCTTAGCTTCATGTGTAGACACTTACTGATCTCATGAGCAATTTAAACAAATAGTTCAACATTTTTAATTTAATAAATGTGCTTCAGTGTTATGTCTATTTAATTAGCTACACAGCTGAAATTATTATTGTGTTCCCCTAACTGTGTTCCATGACTCAAATTAGTCCAGTATGAAAGATGCCACAAGGTTGCTGTGCAACTACTACAGTAACTACTTTCAAAACCAAAAACGAAGAAGGCGAGATCACACGCAACGACAAACCAAACCAACCTCTCAGTGGGGTGCTGGCTTCAGGCTTCTCAGCTAAACTAATAACGAAGTGAACAAATTAAACCAAGAGTGAAAACACAGGGGTGTACTACAAAACAAGCTTAATGGGTTAACAAGGTATGTTGAGCCGTAAGTCATTTTTCAGTCTCACAAAGGTAGCAGTCTTTGGCTACATATGATAAAGACAACTTCGTCTGGAGCAGGTAATGTTCAGAGTTTCGATTTCAAATTTTCTGTAGGTGACACTTTTTCACTGTCCCTGATGACATGGCCAAAGTGTGATAGAGATTCTCCACTAAAGGAATACGTAGAGTCTACACATGAGTTTTCTTTGTATTACCAGCATTTTAAATCAGTAAAATTACTCTCACTTTGATCTGGCCCAAAACTGCTGCCATTAAAAGAAAAACAAAAAGCACATCAGTAGGCTTTGCCATATTTCATGTGAACTTATTGAGTGTATTAATTATGAAATCAGATGGAGTTTCTGCAGCATTGCTCTATTACCTCATTTGCTCTTATATATTTTATCTCCTCTTCTTTCTAGGTCTCTATCACCATAATGACGTAATCTTCCTATAATGGTGATTATCAGAGGTCGGTCCATTTTGTGTGGGAGAAGAATCAAATTAAAGACAGCCCAGGTAACAAAGAAAGTTGGTAACTACAACTGTGATACCCAATAGCTCTCAATGGGTTTTTAAGTGTAGGAACCAGCAATTGCAAAGAAAAAGTCTGGCTATGTCAAACCTGCATCATAATACAGCCCGCAGGATTACCAGTTACTCCCAATCTAATAATTAATAAAACAAAACTGCGAAAAGCAACTGAAGATAAAGACCAATGGGACTGAAGAGAGAGACCCATTGGCTTTCCTCTGGTTTTATATCCAGATTTTAGCTTAGTTTACAATTTGACAGTAACCTTCAGTAATGCTGTCCAAAACTGTAAATGCTTACCTGTATCTTTATTTAGATAACTACTGGATATTTTTATTATTATTATTATTATTTAATAATGAATTCACTATATTTAAATTTAAAGTAAATCCCAAACCTCAACATATGTTTACTTTATCCCATGTGCAACACAATTAATTGTGTGTGTGTGTGTGTGTGTGTGTGTGTGTGTGTGTGAAGTGCTGAGAGACTTTTAGAATGTCTGACTTCCCTGAGGTTACTCTTAGGACAAATAGAGGTTTTTATTGCAGCACGCAGTATTAACTGTCTATCCAAGACACAATTCTCTTATACACACACGAACACATAAAAAGGCGCACTGATTACACTTTCTATTATACACATTATCCAGGCCTCGTGCTCTAGCACATGAACCAGTTGAGACAAATATATACATACAAACACAAATTCTATACAACTTACCTGGAAGGAAGCTTTCGCCTGGTCAACAGTCTGTCAGTAAAACCAAATGAGCTGCCTCATTACTGCAGAGTTAAGATACATCAATACAGTGAAATAGATTTACTGTAGCAGGAGATTTAAAACAAGTGCTTTCCAAGCAACACAGTATCTCACTTTATTTAAGTAGGAACGGATGAATTAGTTTCACCAATAATTCATTTAGTGCAATGCTCCTATAAAGGGGGTGTTGGTGGAACGCAAACAAATAATATAAATATCATGATTATGATCTATTTTGTTGAGAATTTCTACCAATTTTATTTTGGAACTTAGTGTTATTATTTTTATATCACGTATAAAAGTAGATTAGTCACACACACTGGATTAATAAATACTGTATGCTTTAGGGTTACTGGGGTAAAGGTAAGGCCTGTTATATCTATCACTCATGTATGCCTGGGGCCTTGGTGGGATGCAGGAACATCATTGGTTCACATGACTTTTGTAACCTCATGTTGTATTTTAAGAAGTCTCACAACAGGTAGGCTCTAAAAGTGGAGTTCTGCAGGCCCACCTGTGTTTTTGTACCATAGATTAGCAGGGGATAAATTCTAGCTAAGTGGTGATTGTTAAAGAGGTGTTTTGTGGGGTGGCTGTGGCTCAGGAGGTAGAGCAGGTCACCTAATAATCGGAAGATTGGCGGTTTGATTCCTGGCTGTGCTGGGCTGCATGCCAAAGTATCCTTGGGCAAGATGCTGAACCCCAAGTTGCTCTCCAAAGCAAGGGTTGGAGTATGAATGTGTGTGAATGTTAGACAATAAAAAAGTGGTTAGCTTCATATGGAAGTGCTGGTGTGAATGGGTAAATGTAAATGTGTTGTATAAGTGCATTGAAAGCTCATTCAGAGTAGAAAAGCACTATATAAGAACTAGTCCATTTACCATTCATAGCAGAGGTTTTAATAGAAAGAAGATCCTTCATTATGACATCTGTCAGAGCTGCGGTAAACCATTGAGGTGCCATGTTGACATACGTTTCTTTAGTCCACGTGGGCCAAGAGTTGGCAGAGCCTCAACAGGTGATTGGTTGGGGATTAAGTTTGAGGGCTTGAGACTTTATGGAAATTAGGAGGGGCCAAATGCAAGTGGGCAGTTACCATCTTTAAGGATATAAATGTTGGCTTGAGCTTTGTCTCGCTCGCTTACTTTTTTGCTCATCACTTTCCTGTCCTCTTGTTCTTCTCTTCCTGTTTCTGCATCTTTCTCTGTCTCTCTGTTTCTCTCGCCAAAAGGAAAATGGGACCCTAAAAAATTAAAGCCAACAGTTCCATAGTCACTGTTAGTCACCGATTCATACAGCTGACAGTTTTATTTCTAAGTTTAATAAAGCAGAAAGCCTGATGGCTTTGGGTTCAAAATACATCTCATGCCTTTGACTCGTTTTGAGGGAAAGGCAAAGACAAACAGTGAATGTGCAAAGCTATTTTTCTCGTGTAAAGTTTTATAGATAGCGATGGTTAACTGGCCCAACATGTTACTAGAGAAAAATGAATGAAAAGACAAACATTTGAACTATGTTGATGCACAGACATTTTATAAAAAGTCTCCAGCTAGAGTGTGGCTCAATTTACTGGTGCTTTGAACCAACAGTACTTTAAAAAGTAATTGGAAGAATCTTTTCATAAAAAAGTAGCAGTAATAGCAAAATATTTTTCAGCTGATACATGAAATGTCACCAATCACATTTCCTAAAGGGGATTAAATGTAAACCAAATTTATTGTTCTCACAGGTGGAAAAGTATCTACCACAAACCTTCAGATGTAAAAAAAAAAAAAATGCAATAAAAGAAAAGAAAACAAAAAAATCTTTGCTGACTTTGCCATAATAAATTCTTAAAGGAGTTTCCCCACAAAGTTATCTTTCTGCAGCCATCAGTGCTATACATTTCCTTTCCGGATTTTCTGAGTTTCATTTCTCTTGGAGTGGATGCATCCGCTGGGAACCAAACATGTCAGTACAGAATTCCATGGAAATATCGTCAGTGCTTGTTGAGACATTTTAGGATGAAAGAAAAACACTGACACACAAGGGAAAACAGTTAAACACTGACTCATTTACAGTGCTGTGCCAAAATTTTGAGACACCTCTCACTCCTTTATATTTGCAAGGAAAATGGAAATAGGTGCAGCAATTTATTGAAACATGCAAACACAGAGGGAAATATAAGTCTAACAAGCTTGGAAGTCAATATTTAGTATAATCAACTTTATTCTTCAACACAGCCTAAACTCTCTTAGGTAAGCTTTCTTGTAATTTTTTAAAGCGGTCTTCATGAATTGGATTTTGTTGTTCTCTCTTTTCTGTAAAAGAACTGAACTATGGGACATGGACATTTTATAAAGGGTCTCCAGCTGAGAGCGAGCGAGAGCAAGAGTGAAAGAGAGAAATATATAGTTATGCATATATAGATAGATGTATGGTCTCACATTTGACTCTAGAATACTTTGGTACTGAAACTTTGGTATGCAGAGGAATTCACGGTCAACTCAGTGGCTGCAAAACAAACCCCAGTCAAAACAAACCATCACCTCCACCATTGTCCTTGATAGGTGGTGTGAGGCGTCTGTTTTTTGCATGGTGCTGTACATTGTGGACATCTCCACTTTGGTCTTATCTGTTCTAAAGACATTGTTCCAAAAGACTTTTGGTTTGTTCAGATGCAACTTTGCTAATGTGTGCTGCCATGTTCCTTTTAGATAGAAGAAGCTTTCTCCTGGCAACGTTTCCAAGCCATACTTTTTCAGTGGTTTTCTAATTGTACTGTTATGAACTTTACATTTAACATACTAACTGAGGCCTGTGGAGTCTGATATCTAGCTCTTGGGTTTTTATAGTTTCTCTGAGCATTGCACAGTCTGGGGTGAATTTGCTGGGACGTCCACCTCTGGGAAAGTTCTGTTAACAAACGAATGCTCCAGGTAAGCAAACTGTCAAAACTTCTGATTTTATAGAGGTCCTCACAATTAATTAAGTGCATTTAATTAGCAGCACCACAGGGGGTAATTGGTTTTCATGAGACTCTGTGATGTCTTGTGAAAGGCTTTCTTTATCACATGACTCTATACTCTGTTATTTCTTTTTCATATGGTTAGAAAAATCAGTAAATACTGACTTCTCTGGTCTTAAATATGAATCCATGTGAAGTGAGCAAAAAAAAAAAAGTTACCTTGGGATGAAAGAAGCCAGTATCTGATTTGGATGGCACCAAATGGAGGTATTCTGTCCGTGTGTGTCAAAGATTAGAGTTCAGACACACACACACACACACAAATAACACTTCCCAGAAAAACAAAACTGCTTTGCTTATTCTGCTAATGCTTCCCTGATTGTTGCTGTCACGTAGAGTTCATGTATCTATAACAGTGGTAAAGAATTTAGTAAAAAAACAACCTGGAGATTGGTCGGTACTTAAGTAATTAAATAAATATAAGGAGATGGCTGAACAGCTAATATGTGGTTTTTCTTGAAAAAGTAGATTTTCCACATTTAATATAAGGTACTGCATGCTTCATTATGTGTGATATTGACGCATCTTTTCATGTTTAACGGGTATGAAGAGCTTTGTAGAGCAGTGCGCATTCTGTGCTACACATACTTAAGTGCCCACACAATTACAGTTTTAAAAAAAAAAATCACACAAACATACTAAACTTGCACATTTACCACATTCTGTTTGTATTCACAATCAATATGACTTCCGAACCTTACCATGACTCACAGGGTGGAGTTGAAGGGGTACCTGTGTGAGTCACTCAGTGTGACTCATGACTGAAAGGTTATGCATGTCATGTGTTGCATCAGTAGGTAATATTGTTTATTTATTTTTTTTCATGTTGAATGTGTCTGCACCTCATATCCCTTTATAATTGCTGTTCTTATGATTATGTTCATAAATGCTGCAGTTTTGACTTAGTACAATGTGATTGTCCCTGACAGCAGCACAGTTTTTGGGTTGTCCATCCATACATCTGTTCCACTGTCATAAATAAAATATCTCTTCAATACCTTATGGGAATTATATCTAATATGACTCAATCGTTTATTTTTTATTAAAAGATATAATAATTAGAACTACTGTAAGTGGTCAAAGGTGAAGGTCACCTTTTTGCTTCTGAGTGAAGAGTTCATGCGATGATTATAACAAAAGTTCAGGTTGCCAGTGGATTTTGTTAAAGTAGGCGTGTGACTTTGTGAATGTCAGAATCGGTATCAGCATACTCCTGGTTTTAGATTAACTCAGCTATCTTCAGTCATGATCATCAACTTAAAATTCAGGTCAGTTTGACATCTCAGAGATACACGTGAGTGAGCCAAAGAGGACTTCCAGGGTTTGACCCAACAAAAACAGCCATGCTAGAACTGCTCCTGAAGTGTGCTCGGCGGTAAAGACAAGAGAGGAGCAGCCAAATTTAAATCAGGTATGGTTTTCACTCTGTGACAATCTGGTGGCCTGTCCCGCTTCTCACTGTATGGCAGGTGGGATGGGCTCCAGCCTCTTTGTGACCCTGAATTTGATAACCGAGGGATGGATGGATGGATGGATAGATTTTGATTTTTTTTTTATGGAAAAAGTTAGAGAACTTGATTATAACTCTTATGCAGCATCTGATTTAAACTTTCCATCTGTCTTATCAAATGTAGTATATGTCTCCAACCTTGTTACAAAAAGCGACAGGTTGTCAAGCGCTGACATTAGCGAGACAAGTCTGTCACTCTCAACTTGTCATTTTTTATTTAGCAGGAAAGTGGCTGCTCTTGCCTAAACTTAACCAACTGCTTATAGAACCTAAACCTATTCAGTGAGTGAAAGAGAAAGTGAAAAGTCAGCAGCACAAACAGGAAGCGGCTGCAGCACTGGATTTTACAGGTCTTTAAATGGGACTGTTATTTCTCAGCGGCCAACATTGCTGATACTGCATGAGGGCATCAACGCCAAACGACAACTAACGCATAAGCAAAGAAGGCGGTACCTAATGAAACCGTACGAGATTATAAGGTTAGAATGGTTTGCTGTAGCTGAGATTTTATTTTATCCTTTGTTTATGGGATTTGTAATTGCTGACATCGTTAAATTTCACATAACTCTCATGTAACTATTTTATATGGCTCAACTGAAACACTGCCAGTTTTTAAGACATGCATCAAGTAATCAGAAACACCTCACATCAGGCATTAGTCTAATTTTAGTGGCAGATAGATTGAACTGATATGTGAGTGTTTTTCAGTCACTTGTGGTGCCTAGGTTTTATGTTGATGATGGTCTTAACAGGAATAAACAGCAGCTGTCAAACATTTTCACTTCTGTAATGGAAGAAAATGACACTGAATCTGTGCATCAATATGCAACCATTATCCTCGATGTACACTCAGATTTTTTAAAAGCAAAATTGAAAGAAACTAAGCAATCAGCAGTGCGCAGGATAAAAAAAAAATAAAAAAAAAACTCTGCTGATCAACATGCCGTGTGAGTGTTTACGACTGGCCCCCGGCATTGTTCGTAATCAGCAGACAATACAGATGAGTCTGAATTCCTAGCAGAACAAGATAATGACAGATAACAGAATGAATCAGCCTGTACTGACACCAATAATGATGAGCTCTCTCCTCGCTCGCTTTTTGTCTTTCTTGCGATCTTTTTCTTCTCTCTGTTGTTACTTGTATCATATTTTTCACTCTTCTTTTTATCGCTATGTCAACACGCATACGCTCTTTCTATTGGAACAAGACATTGATAAGAGGCAAACTAATTCTTGCTGGAACTCTACCAACACTTTAGAATAATGTCACGCACCAGACAGCAGAACTGATGCATTGTTTCCCTCGGCGTTTATCCACATGCCCGTGATCTTAATTTTGCACTGGGACAAAAAAAGGAGCAGTCTCCTTTCAGGCTTTCATCACAGATAGCTTTGGTAACTTTGCAAAAGGTTTTCCAAGATGACTGTTTCATTCACTACATTCTTTCATCAGTTTTAAAGCTGTTTTACAAGAGTTCATTCAGTTTGTGCACAAAGGTAACAATGAAGAAAGGATAGGCATTGAAAGAGGGAGACATGCATACCTGATACAACACAGAGACACTGCTGTTAAATGTTTGTTACATAAAAGTAAGCAGTCGGCTGTAGGAGCTCCATGAAAGTTTCATTTCATTGAGACAAAGCCTTATCACTCATGCCACAAAAAGAGAGAGGACCTATGTCATGGTTAATCAGTACGAGCTGACTCAGAAGCAGTCACAGGTTCTAAGGAATTTATCATAAAACAACAAAAAGAGACAGGAAGTAACTGTCAGGTGATAATAAAGGTGAAGGCAGGAGAAAATGGCCAGACTGGTAAGTATTGTGAGAATGAAGGAGAGAGGAAATGGGCCAACTAGAAAATCTTCAGGTTAGACTTGTTGTAGCTGGACAGGTAAGTATCCAATGGTCAGGTAAGTTAAGTATTCAGGTAAGTAAGTATGCCAAGTTCAAAGGTGAGGATCTTATTGTCTGGCAGAGAGTGGGCAGACAAGTATAAAGATGAGTGCGTTCTTGTTTTCAGGTTGAAAGCTGGCAGGCAAATTAGGGCCAAACAACACTGGATAACAAAGTTGACGTCAAATTCGCGTCACGTCCACTGTTGCTGGCCGCCATTTCTGCAGGTTGTGCCCCTCTCGATTTTTGTAACCTGGAGTGCTGTGCCACTGCCGCCACAGCTGTGTTGAAAACGAGAGTGCACGATCGTGTTGGGTTTTAATGATCTATCAGTAGAGAAGTTCAGAGGTTCACAGATTATACAGAGGGAGATTTTGCAACAGTTTGAAAAGACAAAACTTTGTGGAAGAAAAAAAAAATTGAGCTTAAATTCATAGTTTTCTGTGTCACAAATGTTTTCTGTGTGTGGCTCTCTTTTTACCTGGCTAAATTGCCAAAAATAGCTTTTGCTGAACACATAACCTGGTGGGGAACAGGTTATGTTCTGAGCTTCCATTTAAAATCAGATAAAAGGGCCACGTTTTCATCTATTCTTGTATTTACAGCTTGTTTTACGTGCAGTATAGACTCTGCTTGGCAATACGTTTCATATGTGCAATTTGTCGTAGTTTATAACCACCATCATGATACCCACGATACCCTAGTTTTACGTAGGGTTTGTCGATTCAGCCAACACAAAGAATGCCCATTTGCGTTGAACATTTTTTGTGGTATACCACTCGAGCCAGCCTTTTTTCACATTCTGTTCCATAGTCGTTCTTTCCCAGAGGCATAGGCCACATTCCCAGCGTTTCAAATAGCTGGAGCATTTGGAGCTGGGTGTACTATTCTTCAATGAAACAGAGGCAAATTTTTAAAGAGACTTACTACAGTATGATTGATGTATTTTGATTTACTTTTTCTACAAGGACAGGACATTTTTGTAATATAAATAATTAGTTGGGTGTTGTGTTTATTTACCCTTTCTAAATTCTCTTCAATCGGTGAGTCAGTTTCATACCAGAAAGGAAGTTGTTTAAACAATAATATTTAAATTGATTATCTGTTTTACTTGGAACCAGGTTTGAAATTAGTTTTAGACAAATAAAAGTTAACTTTACACACAAACCCCTGTGGGTGATATTATCACTATTCAACTAACATTGTTACTTTACAGCCTGTCCAAAAACAGCAGCAGATACCCAAAGTGCATTTTTTAAATCTGAATTGTCTTCATTATTTTATTTTCTGTCTCTTTGTCCCAGTTTTAGAACTAACATGCCATGTGCTTTGTCTTGTAAAAATAAAGTTGTAATAATAATGTCTTGTTTGCAGGTTAATCAGTTGATTTACTAGCTTCCTATTCTAAATTGAAATAATTAACTAGGTAGCCCATTTGCCAGTCAATTTACCTTGTACCGTAGAGTGATGAATTGATTGATCCACCTGAACCATTCACTGCCCAAGAATGTGCCAGTGAATGTTCCCTTAAAGTTGCATGGGATTTTGGGACAAATTAAAACGCTTTCACCGACTAAGCAGTTGTTGAGGAGTGCATGAGTGGAGTGTCTGAAACCTTATTGGTGGGAAAACAAAAACAAAAGTGATGTGAAAAGCTTAATCAAATCCCAATGTCAGTATCAAAAGCCAAAAAAAACAAAAAATCTGAAATATTAACCCAGGATGTGATGGAACAGCTTGTTGAAGCAATTCAGAAGGCACTATGTACGCTTAACTGTAGGGTTAGATGCTCAGCTGTTGCTTTATGGACGATTCTTTAACAAAGAGAAAGGAAAAAAAAGTTCTGTGGAGACGTGTTCGGTTTTGCATCCCTTCAGACCAGAATAACAGAACAGGACATCTACCTGATCTTTAAGATGTTAACAAACAGGGGACTAGTGCTAAAACAAGTGGTTTCAGTAACCACAGATGGAGCTTCTGCTATGGCAGGGAAAGAGAGAGGAGCTGTGACAAAACTGAAACAAGACAATCCTGAACTCATCTCTTACCATTGCATTATTCATCAAACAGTCCTGTCAGACGAGCATGCTAAGGTGATGAACACAATGATGAGAATGATAAAGCTGCTCAGGGCATCCTCTTCCCATCAGCATCGCATGCTGAGAGAATTCCTGAGAGGCTGATGACCTGCTGCTGCACAACAATGTGAGATGGCTCAGCAAAGCCAAAGTGGAGCACCTCTGGTCCATCAGAATGGAAACTGATGCTTTCTTTCCACAGCTGAAGAGCCATAAGGTAACCCAATTATCTCAGTTTATGGAAGATGAAAAGAATTGGGTATTGTGGCTTTTTTGGTTGATATCACTTCCGTTCATTCAGACCTGAATGAACTGAATTGAAGCTACAGGGCAAGGACAATTCAGTTTGTGACCTGTTGACAGCTGTCTGCTCCTTCCAGAGGAAACTTGTGATGTTCAAGGAAGACCTCTAGAGAGACTGCACACATTTCCCATCAGTGAAAGAAGAGTTTCAGAGAGCGAGAGAGCGATGGATCTGTTTGTGCTGAAGTTTACCATCAGCTTGTCAAGATCGTTCTGACAGCTTCAGCCCTGGGTGGCAGCTCACCCTGTTCATTCAGCGCCCATTCCTTATCACAGATGCGACTGGATTTTCAAAGGATGTTGCGCAACACTTCCAGTGGGCAAATGCTGGGCCTCTCCATATGCAAATGATTGATCTCCAAGCAGATGTGGCCCTGAAAGAGCAGTTTGGAAAAACGGACCTTGTTACTTTCTGGTTCCAAATGATCTCAGACAGCTTTCCCAGGTCTGAGGAAAGGAGCCCTATACTTGAGATAAGAAAAGAACATTTATTTTATTGTCAGTTCATTATTAAAATTAATGATGTTGAAATACTATTGAATTGTACTTTCTTTATTTTAACTGACAGTTATTGCATATATATACACAACTATTCGGCTACTTCAAAATGTAGGGCATTTAATTATAATGCATGTGATACGTTATGATATTCCAGACCTTTGTTTGAGCAAATTTTCTGTAACTGGAGCTCCTTAAAATTTAATTGAATACCCCTGCTCTAACCCCGCTTGCTACGACAGTGTATCCTGTAACTTTGCATCAGGCATGTGATGCTGCTGTTGTTACAGTGTGAACTTTATAATGCATTTGTTACAAACAAGCTTTTTCTTGAACTGCTGTAATACAGACAATAATACTCCACTATAGAACAGCTGAGCATATTAGACGTCAAACTTTTAAACCACTGCCGCTGGTTCATAATAAAAATAATGTTAGCGATATCAAAAACATGTGAGAAAAAAAAGAGCAATTATACTGCACCAGTAGGTCATCACAAAATATGACTAAATGGCTTTCACCTAGGTATTAATTTCCTGCCTACACTTAGTGCACTGTGTGACTAACCATCTGGCAGGATGACTCAGTACATAAATGAGCCAATATTTATATGGAGAGAACTTTTTTCCCTGCAACTCACATTGTATTCAACTTGAAGGGAAAAAAAAGAAACTCTCCCCAGTGGTTCCCTCTGCTACCAAAACAAATATCAGATATATCAGGATTCCTTTCTCCTGCATTCGGTACCAATAGGAGAATAACACTGCTTGTTTTCTGAACAAATGTCAGATATATCAAGTATTCCAGTCCCCAAACTGGAGTCACACAGGTACATGTGCAGCACATTGTGAATACTAATAGCATGTTATATAAATCCCACATAACCTAGAAAAGATTGACATGTCTCAGGGACGGCCCAAGTTGCCAGGTGCCGACAGGAGTATGTGCGTGCCTGTTTCAGGGATGCTGCTGCCAGATATGCGTGGGTAGCTGAGTTTATGTGTCAAGGATGAGGTTATTTTAAAAAAGAAAAAAAAATTTCTGCCCCTGTCCTTATGTGGCTACAAGCATTCACTGTGAGTGGTCACTGACTTTTTGTAGGTATACCATTGTGTTTTGTGCTTTGTCATGATGCTTATTGACATTTTGCTCTTTTTGTCTTTTGTTGTTCTTTAAAATTTGCATTCCAGGTGGAAGGAAGATGTACATTTTCATACTTGACTATTATTTCAGTATGACATTAATAGGATTAAGTGCAACTCGTGGATCTGCAGATGTATGACAGTGGAAGTTAATACCAATATGTGCCAAGTCAAAACCTATGAAACTATCAGAAATTATTGAGTAAAGAGTTGAGTCATGTGAACACAAAGTCAAGACCATCAAATCCCAAATTTTCCCATCAGTGCCAATAAGTCAAGTCATGGCAGAGTCATTACAGGGCCTTCATGAATGTGATGCTTGTTAATATTTTTTTATATAAATGTAGTCAATTAAATAATTAGTGCATTTAGCATGGGTGATCACTTTTTTTTTTTTACCATTTTATCAAATGAAAATATGATTTTACGTGAATACACTTGTTTCCAACTTTCAATATTTGTAAAAAACCTCTAGTCCAAATGAAACAGTTTAACAGTTTAATAGAAAGTTGTACACGCTAACAAGATTGTTGTGTTAATTTAAAACAACTAAGCAGATCAACTTTAAATACTGACATAAAATTGTTAAATTTGAACTTGCAGTCACTGAAAAGTGAATTTTACACAGGTAGATTGTTTCAGTTTACCACATTGCTCATAATGTTGAACAACAAAATACACAATTTTTCCAACATTATGTAAAGTGTTTCTCTCTCTCTCTCTCTCTCTCTTTTACCTCATATAAATTATATTTCATAGGCACTAGACATGAAAAAAATGTTTCAACTGATCTTTTTTGCCAATTACTGACACAACAAACAGGTCATAAAATTTGCTTCTATTAACATTAAAATGTTCTATTCCAAAAATTCTTTATGATGCTAGTAGAGAACTACCAAATCACAATTGCAGAATAGCTAAAAATGCACCACAAACTTGAATCTATGCTTAAGGTTTCAATAGGGATTTTTTTTTTTAAATCAAGGAAACAAACCTGGATGCTTTCAGGTTATACGCATTCAAAGGAGGAAAAGACACATATATGGTCCAGTTCCAAGGACAAATGTCCTGAAATACATTTGCATGATTTTCAATCTATTCTTGCTGTCAGATGATCAAGTCTATACAATGTCTCCAGCATACAAGATACAATGCTGGGAACAGTGGTTAATAAAAATTTCAGCCACTAAGCAACAAGTAGGCATGGTTTAGGCATATTTTTGACCTTGCTCCAATATTTTTGCTCTTTCAAATAGTGCATTTTCAAGGTAATATTGTTCTTGGTTTGTGGAACATTCTCTTTGCTGATTAAGAGTATTCATAAATTAAGCAGACTGCGCAGTATTGCATTTAATTAAGATAAAACTTCCCTGGCCCCAAACTCTGAAAAGTCTGATTAAAAACTGTTAAAGAAATGTAAAACCTACAAGATGCACATGACCTTCACTGACAGCTGCAGTTAGGTTGATATATGATATACTGGTGCATACTTCCAGTCTTGATTATTTTTCTCATAACTATGAAATAATCTACAACAAACTAATGGGAGAGAAGTAGGAACCCAACAAAACACAGATATATTTTTTGCTAGCAGAATTATAGTGCTGTTCAAGAAACACTGTTCAAAAAATAAATGAATACTTTTTAATCAGAGTATAGCATGAAGTCAGTTAAACTTATGGAATACTGATCTGGTCAGTTAAGTAGCAGAGGGGTTGTTAAGCAGTTTCAGCTGCTTTGATATTGATGAAATTAACATCCACGTCCTCCAGGATGGAGGTCCACCACTTTCAAATTGTGCTTTTCACAGATGATAGCAGGTTCACCCTGAAAACATGTAAGAGATCTGAAATGGCCTGGAGAAAATGTGGAGAACATTATGCTGGCTGTAACGTCATTCAGCATGACTAGTCTGGTGGTTGGTAAGTGATGGCCTGCTGAGGCATATCCATGGATGGACACATACTTCTACAGACTAGGCAATGAGACCCTGACTGTCATTAGGTAATTGGATGAAATCCTTGGACCCATTGTCAGACCCCATGCCGGTGCAGTGGGTCTTGCGTTCCTCCTGGTGCAAGACAATGCCCGGTTTCATGTGTCGAGAGTATGCCGACAGTTTATGGAGCGTGACAAATTGATACTATTGACTGGCCCCACACTTGCATGACCTTGCCTGTCCTGTCAATGCTGCCAGGTTGCACCTCAGACTCTCCAGGAGGTCACTGATGCCCTGATCCAGATCTCGGAGAAGATCCCCCAGGACACCATCCGACCATCTCATCAGAAGCAAGCCCTGATGTCATCGGGCATGCATACAAGCTTGTAGGGGGCATACAAACTACTGAAATCCATTACGTACTGCTCCAATCAAATATCAGCAAAATGGACTAGCCTGCTGCATTATGTTTTTACTTTGATCCATTTGGATGCACTTACCCATTCGTGTGTGTCCAAACTTTTGACTGATACAGTATTTGTCACGCACATTTCAGATCAAATCTGAGATGAGCCTTTGTGTTCTTTTGCCATACAATGAGATTGAAAGTGTTGCTGAACTTGATGCATACAGACTGACATTCTGTATGTTTATACAGAAAAAAAATCCAGAATGTTCTATCATATCATAAAAAAGTAACAATAAATAACCATTAAATAATAGATAAATAAAAATACTAATTCAATCAAGAGTGGCATAGGTAGGTAGTGGAAGAGATGGATGTAATGCAGGCAGATGGGTGTAATAGAGAGCACAGGTAGGTATTGCACTAGGATCAGTAGTGTTCAGTGACTGCTCAAAGTTTAATTTGGGTGTTGAGGAACCTGATGACCCATGGGAAGAAGTTGTTTTTCAGTCTGCTGGTCCTGCTTTTTATGCTCCTGTACCTTCTTCCGGAAGGCAGCAGTCTATTGAGGTGTATTTTGTATTTGCCTGCATTAGATTTGTCTAATAAAATTAGTTTGATGATCCGAAACTGACAGTGTGACAAATATGCAAAAAACAAAAAAATGGGGAAGGGGCAGGGGATGTTTTCTCACAGCACTGTAACTCTAAATACCAAAGAAACTTTTGGATGTGTCATGACTGTTTTATGCACTTTGGCTAAATTTGCATCCAAGGACTTAAACCAAGTGCAACTGAATACCTCTGTGCGTGAAATATTTTTTTTGAGAATGTTTTCTCATCTACTTTGAAGCCATAACCATGTTTTTCCTGGGTTCCAAACCTCTGATGTTCCCAGTATTATGCAAGATGTGAAGGTAGTGCAAAGTATAGTGAATAGTGGAAGGAAATTAAAGGACAAGTGTACAAATGTACATGATTTTATTACAGCAAAACATACAGTATATAGTTGTAGTCAGAAGTTTACATACGCTCATCATGGGCATGAATGTCTTGATAATTTGGTGCTTTTAATGCTGTCTTTAAACTCTCATTCCAGAGTAGTATTATTGTACAGTATACATCTTTGATAACTTTCAAAAAACAAGAATTGAGTGCACAAGTTTGAATTTATTTGAGATTTTCTCTAATTGAAACAGGGTCAAAATTATACATACAAGAAAATAAAGACATACTCCTCCATTAATATTTTGTTAAATGTCCCTTAGCAAGTTGCACGTCAACCTGACGCTTTCAGTAGCCATCACCAAGCTTCTGGCATAATCTTCATTGGATACTTGACCACTCTTCTTAGCAGAATAGGTAGAATTTGCTTAAAAGCTGGGTCTGTGCCAGACAACCAACCAATTTAAGTGTAGTCCACAAAATTTCAATAGGACTGAGATCAGAGCTTTGGTAAGGCCATTTCAGAAGGTTAATGTTAACCTGTTTTTTCATTCCAAAACCAATCTTGATACGTGTTTGGGATCATCATCCTATTCAAATACCCAATTGTGTCTAAGCTGTCTAGCTGTTGAATTGAGGTGAATTGGGAGGTAGTTCTCCTCCTTCCTTATTCCATCCACTTTGTCCACGTACCACTAGTTAAAGAAAAAAAAAAACAGGCCCAGAGCATGATGCCACCACCAAAGTTGACAATTGGTACCGTGTTCTTAGGTCTAACAACCCGACCTTTATTCCTCCAAACATAATTGTTATTCTTGTCAATATGACTAGATAGCTGTATGTTGTCTCATCTCACCATAAACTTTTCCTTAAGAAGGCATCTGGCTCATCCATGTGGGCACCTGAAAATTTTGAGCTTGAAATTGTCAATGTTGGAGTAGGTGCTTCTTCTTTGGCTGGCATCCTCTCAGTCCATGGCGATGTATAACTCGCTTCACAGTGGACAATGATGCTGGTGTTTCAGCAGTTTCCAGTTCAGACCAGCTTGACTCTTGGTCTTCCTGGATTGTTCCTGAACATCTTAACAATCCTAACCAGTTTCCTTTCATCTGAAGGTGACAGTTTGGGTCTTCTTCTTCCAGATCTTGGCAAAGTGGTTACGCATTTGATTAACTTTTGCTTACGTACAAATGCTTGAACTGATAATCTTGGAATCTGCACTTATTTAGAAATGGCTCCAAGAGACCTTCCCAATGAAGTAATATACTCATGGTATATTTCTTAGACTAGAAAATAAACATAACTGATTAAATGACACAAAAATTTATAATGTTTGGTCTCATCAGGAACTGGGTGTTCTCACTGTGTGTGTGTCAGCCACTGAAAAGACGACACAATGATGGAACAGGAGACTTTTTCACATTTCTTGTTTTGTATATGATGTAACCAAGATTGATAAGCTGTGACTATATGAAACTGTAAGCTGAAAGACAAAGGGTGGGTACTTCATTTCACTGAATAAGGCATGTGGTCTCTCACCCAGATTAATCTGTAAAAACTGTTTGAAAAATGGCTTAATTAAATGTAATAATTGAAGTCCTTACTCCATTGTTTTGTCTCATACCTGTTTGATAAACAAACAGGCACAAACATAAAAGCCTTAGCAGCAACTCAGATATTTTCTTTTCAAAAATTCCTTCACCAAATTGTGTAAATCTGCAGCTCTCCTTTTTTGGATCTTCACTGGGATCCTTGGACTTTCATATGGTTCTGACTATATCTTTATTTTTTGGGCAGTGTAGTTTCATAATGACTTAATGTGTGCTCTGTGTCAACAGCTGCTGGAGGCGAGGGCGAGTGTTCTGGCAGCGGAGGAGGTTGCCTTCTGGGATGGTGTCACCATTGACCTCATGTTGAATGAGGAAGATGGCGTCTCAGAGGGCGTATCGGGCTGGATTAAGACCCCCAAGCTTCCTCAGCCAGCAGCTCAGTGACCTCTGCGCCAAACTGCAAGACAGACTAGAAGCTCACCCTCAATACAACGCCATAAGAATTTGTATGCTGGACCATGCTCTGAGAGAAAGCCACCACCACATGGCCCAGAAGTAGCAAAGCATTATGTCATAATGTTTTGTTTTCTTTATATATATAATATATGATGTGCATGTATGTGCATATTGCTTTATAAATATAAAAAAAATTCAAACTTGTACCTCACAATTTGTTTCTCATGATTGAATTCCCTTTAGTTGAGGTTATTAGCATGGTATGAATACAACATAAAATACAAGGTATATCTCAGAAATGGTAATACTTTAAAAATAATAATTTTTATTACTGGGTTATTATTTATTAGGGAGGGGCTTACCCAGTCCTGTCTTTAAAAAGGCCAATAGGGGACACATCTACCAACCAATCACATGTGAGTGATGAATTTTGATGTCATTTTTTTCATCCAATGACTGAGAAGCCACGTTGGTCTGTTGCTGCTGCTTTGGCATGCAGCATTGCAATTTACGTATATGTTAAGCAGAGTTGTTAACACCTCCCGCCAGCCGGCTCCCCCGCACCTTTACCTCCCGCTGCTTCTAGTGGTATGTAAACGACCATAGTCGATAGCTGTCGTGTACTAGCGGCGCTCGAGTCAGTATATGGGGTCAAAAATCCCTCTTTTCGTGCAGTGCAACTCAACACTTAAACATACCTCTTGCCATTATGACCAGATATCTCAATCTTGCCTCATCTGACCATAAACATTTTCTCAAGAAGGCATCTGGCTTGTCCATGTGGGCATCTGAAAATTTTGAGTGTAAAGGCCCAGAAATGATGACGTTCATTCCCATGATAAATGTATGTAAATTTCTGACCACAACTGTAAATTGGTGTCCTGCCTATTTTCAGACCTCTGACATCACTACATTCTTTTTTTTAATAACCATTTCTCACAACTTGGGTGGTTATCAAAATGAACTTTAATGCTAATTGTGATATGGTGTTGTGATGTGGTCTGCTACACTGGCATATTTTTAAGCAAGGATAAAACAAAAAAGATGTAAGGATAGAATAACTTTTCACTGCTAATCAACCTAAATGTGTCAAGTTTTTCTTTAGAGGGAAATACCTTCCACCATGCTCAGCAGCTATTTGCACCTTTGTCTTTGGTTTGCTGCAGAGCAGGTAGTGTACACTTCAGTTTTATCACTTCTCACTGAAAGCAACTACTACAGATAGCCAAATAATGAGCTTAAAATGACTATAAACTGTGATTTTAAGGAGAGCTGTGGATACAATGAAACAATCAACAAACAATGTACCTTTGCTGTTCATTTTATCTTGATGGGCAACAAGTGGTGATTACATCTTTGATAATGTCAAGTAAAAGGTCAGTCCTTTGTTTTGTACTCATTCAGAAATGGGACCTCTCAGTGTTCACAGCAGGAAAACCTCTAATTAGTGCTGGTCATGACTACAATCATCCTTGAGTCAAGGCTGAACCTGTCAAAAATGTGTAATCATGATATCATCACACAAACTATTGTCTGCATGGCATACAGTCTTACACACAAAAAAAGTCAGCTCCATTTTAAGGAAATCATAGTCATCAAAAGTTATTAGAACAATAAACTTCTGGAAACCCTGCTCTTAAGTGACTCAAATGCGTTGGCCTTTTGATGATACCTATACTACTTATTTTTTTCCTGTCAATTTTTTTTCCCTTTTAGCATCAAAGTCAAAGCATTTAATTGCTTAAATAAATCAGTAGCACTAATGCAGGCAAGTGGTATGTTAGTATGTAATTTAAAAACAGATAATAAGTTCATATATAACATGTTTAATAATATTTTTATACTTTCTAAATGATGGATTAACATTTTTAAATAAAGTGTTACATTAAATAAAAATCAGTTTTCTAGGAGCTGTTCATGGTTCATGTAGAAAGTCCAACTAAACAAAGCATTTAGATGTTAATTAAAATATTCAAAGGTTAATACTTTCACTAATTATCTGTGAGTCTATGAATAGAGGTTTAATAAATACTATTAATAATACTTAAATATTAATATTACATTTTATGGTTAATTTAGGCAATTACTAGTTATTATTTACATTATTTTGTGTGACCTGATGGAAAGTGAGGCCCATCTTTTAAAAAGCATTTAAAATTGAAACTGAAAGGTCAGCAGTACCTTGAAAATACTGCAGTGTAATTAGGATCCGAGTCTAATGAGGGGTTTAAGAGTGAGACACACTGATGCCACAGGGTAATTTCAGCTTAAATATATTTATATTGATTTGAAATATTTCAATTAAAATAGCATGAATGTGACTATCCCAAAACAGTAGTGAGTATTGTATAGAGCTTCACAGTTATAAACACCCCAAACAAAGTGTCCATCATATGATAATCTAGGAAAATCCAGTTAAAGATGTTTTAGAATTCGGAATTTCTTTAGTTCATTCCTCACGTTCAACTTTTCTCTGCTCTTTAGTCGGTTAGCTTTAGTCAGATAAGTCAGTGTTCAGTTGGGTTCATTTCCAAAGTCCTCACGAGTTAAACAAATAATTAAGTTGCTCAGTGCTGTGTTTCCACAGCTGGTTACCTCAGGGTTAAGAGGAAACCAACCGCCTTTCTTTCATTTCACCAAACATTCAAAACAACTAAATAATTAACAAATTTGTAAGCTGAGGATTTCACCTGGATGCATCACATGCATTTTATAACATTTGCATCTAATTAATTTAAGTTATTTTAAGAGCTGTTATGATGTAAAATCATGTAACTAATATTAAGCTTAAGAAATCAAGTTTACCCACTCTAAGTCAAAAAGGTGTAAACAGTTATTTTCCACACTGTTGCTTAACCCTTTATCACCTGGCGATTGCTGACGATACATCTGTTACCTGCCGTTACCTCTCGTGAACAGCTGGTTAACATCGAGCATATCAACGCTGAGACATCTGATCAAACGCACTTTGCATTACCATAATTACATGACCGTTTGTCCTATTGGAAAAATTCAAAGCTTTCTGAAAGCTGAGAAACTGTGCTTCACGCCAAGCATAGGGTTGGTATAGTTATTGTTGCCGGAAGTCTGCAATAATCCATTATTTATTTGCTATCGCAACAAGATAAAGCAAAGCTAATCTTCCCAAGGTCCTGATGCAGATATATAACTGCAGGGAGCAGCTTGATCCACTAGTGCAGACACAGTGGGTGGATCTACAGAAGACGCTTGTGAAATTAGTGTCTTCTGTTGGAGATTGACCCACTGAGGTGACCCACTGAGGGGACACAGCCCCACTGCTGCTCCCCGTGAGATCAGAGCATGGAAAGGCAATGAAGCGAAAGATCTATCTGATGGAGGATCAGCACAGCATTGCATGACTGAGACGCTCCACTCACAGGTCGCCAGCGCATCATTAATCTTACCTGTTCGGTCCAGCATACCAATCCCCAAGGGCCACATATTTAAACTGCAGTGTTGCACTTGTGATAGCAGCATGGCTTAAAGTCTTGGTTTAAAAGCAACACAGAATCTCAGCTTAAAGGAAAACATAACACATCCTTTTAATGCCATCCATATTGATGAGAGCACTGCATTAAACTCTCATTTGGTCTGTTGGAGCTTCAGCGATGACGTAGAGAAAAACTGAGAAAGTCCACCAGGCTAAAAGGGGATGAACCAGTGAAATTATACTGTCTGTACTACCAGTCCCCCAAAAGTCTGACAGATTACTGAGCCCTGTAGCCCAGTAATCTCTTGGTTGAGAGAAGATACAATGTACTTAACACTGTTTTGGCAATGCACGTGTCCTTTATTCTCTTTTGTGCAGAGTAAGTAAATATACCGAACACAATTCAAATGAAAGATGCATGTTAGGGGACTCGCTTCAAAGCTGTCTTCAGGTTATTTAAAAAAAAAAAAAGATACACAAAGTAATTAACTGGGGTTTAAACCCTCGAAAAACTTCAAACATGTAAAGTGCTGCAGCAGGAACACAGTTTTAACCATCTTCTCTGCTTCATCTGCACATCAATACGTTCTACCTGTGAACCGGATTTTTTTTTCATTACTGAGTACATTTTTTTTTCCCCTTCTCAAATCTTCTCTCCACGAGTCTATCAAATTACAGCAAAAGTGACAGGAAAGACTGTGGAAAGTCAATTACATCTGACAAGCCACCCAGCTAACGGGCCTAACACCACAGGCAGCCACACTCAACTGTGTTTCCAGTTCATTTCAGGTTATTTCACATACGCATGAATTAAATTTATGTAATGTCTTTCTTAGACTTTTCAATGATATTAGGGACATTAATTCATTACAGTCGGTGAATCACTGTGAGAAGTAGAATGAAGGTGAAATAATGCAAGGAGCAGTAAAATTAAAGTTAGAATTAATTATGCCATTTGAATTCACCAAACAAAGGAATTAGAACTACTACCACACAGGCAGCTTATTTTTCTGGTCATTGGTGACTTGATAAAACTCTGCAAAAATGCCTCCATGCAACATACCTCGTAACACAACAAAACAAGGGCATGATATCCCCTCAGTGACTTCATGCCAAGAGAGGTCGCGCATGTGTCTGATTTAATAAATTTCCAATTATGACAAACATCTTCGAGCAAGCGTAATTGCAGACAAAAAAACAACACAGCAGGGCAATGACAAAGATCAGCATGCTACAGCAGTGAAAATGCATGAAGTCTTAACTGCTCCTTGGGGCTTTTGTGAGATTACATTCAGCAGAACACGACATAGTAAAACGTTTAAATCCTATAAATGTGTTGCCCACTCTAGGCCCTTTTGCTTGGTTGAGAAGAGGGGAACCTTGACCTTGGGCAAATTGTACCCTTTCTGGAAACCAAGACTTGCTAGCATAGTATGTTGTGTTGGTGGGTTTTAGCTCATACTGCCTTGCCTTGTGTCAAGTAACTGTTTTGGAACTATTCTACACAAACTTTCTATGCCTCTACAAGCTACAGATGTAGTCTGATCTCAGAATTAAATGTTTGAGTGACTAGAAAAATAAAATGCAGAGTAACATATTGTGGACAATTGGTGTAAGGGCCTTAGTGTGCCTGGCCCTTAATGCTGAATGATAAGGAGATCTGTGTTGACGCCTTATATTGTTCATAAGGTGCCAACACACATCCACACTGAGCATAGTTCAGGCAGGCCACAAAGTCAGCATTAGCCACAGTCATTGCAGATCAGTTGATCTCAGTGCCAGATCATATCAGCTGATGGCATGGCTCAAATATTTCTACACATGCTTTAGCCTGCCTACGCATCAGCAAGCCATTCAAACAGTAAAATCAGAATTTGGCATAAATAACATGAAAGCATAGATCCATCCAGCTTTGTATCAATGGTTCAGGCAGCTGGTGGTGGTGTCATGGCGTGGGGGATGTTTTCTTGGCACATTTTGGGCCCGTCTGTACCCGTTAAGCATCACTTAAGCACCTCAGCTTACTGACTGCTTCAACAAACATTTATGAAAGAATGGGACACTCTCAGGAGTTCAGTAAATTCCAGCATGGTACTGTGATAGGATGCCTCCCATGCAACAAGCCCAGTCATGCAATTTCCTTGCTACTAAATATTCCACAGGCAACTTGTCTGACTGCATTGTGCCAAATTAAAAATTTTTTTAGAGGGGGGGGGGGTTATGGTGTGGCGTTGGTTTTCAGGAGTTGGGCTCGGCCCCTTAGTTCCAATGAAAGGAACTCTTAACCCTTTAACAATGAGACATCACCGCAGCTACACCTGTTAACAGCCTTTAACAACAAGCGTATCACTTATGACACATTTGTGCGAGCACAATTTGCATTACCGTAATCACACAACAGCTTGTCCTGAAAACGCACTTCACAGCCAACATGTGGTTACAGTACTATGGAAATTTCACTTGCGTTGTGGCTGGAAGTCCGCAAACGGCAGGACAATTCAAACGCGTTGTGTCGGCAGTGACATGGTCGGTGTTAAAGTGTTAATGCTTCAGCATACCATGGAACTTTGGACAATTTCATGCTCCATACTTTGTGGCAAGAGTTTGAGGATGGCTACTTCCTGTTTCAACATGACCACACCAGTGCACAAAGCAAGGTCCACAAAGACATGGATGAGTGAGTTTGGTGTGGAAGAACTTGACTGTCCTGTACAGAGTCCTGACCTCAACCTGATAGAACACCTTTGGGATGAATTAGACTGGTCTTCTGAATTAGAAGGCCAGGCCTTCTTGTCCAATTTCACCTCACAAATGTGCTTCTGGAAGAATGGTCAAAAATTCCCCAAAACACATTCCTAAAGTTTGTGGAATGCCTTACCAGAAGAGTTGAAGCTGTTATAGCTGCAAAGGGTGGGCCGACATCATATTATATCCTATGAACTAAGAATGTGATGTCACTCAAGTTCCTATGTATGTGAAGGTAGATGAACAAATACTTTTGGCAGTATAGAATCTTTCATGCTTGAATGTCTTTTGGAGCCAAAATGCTCCATTACAGCTGTACTGTCAAAGTCCAACTAACAACAAAAAGGCCAGTAGGGATCTGGACTCAATGTAGAATGCCAGAGGGCATTGTTTCTGTGGTAAAGTCCATTGTGATGCTTGGTGAGTTGCTGCCGCAGGATATCAATGCTTCATTGTCTTCTACTTTGAAGGTATTTTCAGTATGAAAGGATAGTTCCTGTCGCTGTGTGAAGATGACAAAACACTGAAAGAGTTCGGAGTAATGGGAGCTGTCAGGAATACTGCTGTTTGGTAGAAACATGCAATGTGTGTCAAAAATGCAGTTCTTGATAGGTCAAAAAAACTTCTTTTTTTGACTAGCCGGTTTTTGACTAGTTAGTTATGTTAATGTGCTCAAAGAAGGTAGATAAGCACATACAGAAAGAAGAAGAAACAAGAAATAAGTGAAGACTGCTGTAGAAAGTTGGTAGAGGCCTCCAAACTTATTCTTACTTTTACTGCATCATGTGTACCACACTGCTGGCTAAACTGATTTTCCTCAGGGCGGTAATTGTAATCAATAAACCAAACATTTTACTTCTTCTAAATAACAAATCTGTTTTCCTTTTACTAAACATGAAAAAATGAATACGTACATGTATGCAACACTACCAGAGACAACTCCTTTGGGAAAAAAGAAAAAAAAAGCTTCTCTGACGGAAAATGTTTTCTTCTGCACTTTCTCTGTTCCTAAGAGACAAATGGATCGTAACATGTACATGAAAGAGCATCAATGATGAATACTTCTAGAGAAAAAAGCCATAATGATGACTGTCAAAGGAACCCCGCCTGGGTTTCTTTATGTACAGTCTCACAGTTGATGTACATCAGCTGACATTCTGAATGTCTGTTGCAATAAATCTGTTGAGCTCCACGGCTTACAATTTTTAAGTGCACAGAAAAAGAAAAAAAAAAAGGTAAACAAGCCATGTGGCTCTGTAGTGACAACAAAAGCAAATATGTACTTTAATATAATTAGCAAAGAAGATGTACACTTAGTACCTGCGTCAGCAGGGTTTGAGTTATTATGCTTTCTTTTCTTTTTAAACAACAAAAGATTTAATCCAAAGTAAAGTTGCTCTTCCAGAACATTTCTTAAAGTGCCGTATGTGGAACAGGAAATAGACACAGACTGTTGGATGACAATTTCTTTTAACATTTGACTGTGTGCTGAATTCTGATGTTTGATAACCAACCCAGAATAAAAGCAGACTGAAGTGTACATTTGACAATGTAGTATATTTATTATGCTAAACTAGTAGAAACACAAAATATTCATAGAGGCTGTTTGTTTTTGGTTTTTTTATTATTATTTTGACATACAAACCGGATCCACTTTCTTAATAAGAAATATATGACGTGAGAATGTGTAGTTGTCTGTCTCTCTGGGTTAGCCAGGGTGTACCCCTCCTTTTGCCCTATGACAACTGAAATAGGCTACTAAGATCGGGTATTGTTTTCTTTCATACATGTGCGTGTGCCTGCTTGTAATAAATAGAAAGTGTAGAATTAAAAAATTTAATCCAGTAATTACAAGGCCCGGCTCAAATTACTCTATAAAACAAATGAGAGTCTTGGCAGCTCGCCCACTCAGAAGCAGCAGTAAAGCCACCTGCTGAAACTGGCTGAAACACACCAAACCCTCATTTAGCCATGGTCATGTGATGCGGGTGTTTTAAAACCCACTTCAAAGAAGTGTTTCAGAAGAGCCGCACTTTGGAAGCTTGACACAGTGTTGAAACATCAGTGTCAAGCTTCCCATCCCCACCAATTACCCAATTAGTTCTTTTACTGTTAGTATAGACCACTAGTGCTCCACAGACCTGCAACATTAAGCCTCGGAAATTAAAGCTTTGCTAAATAACAATAATAAAAGTTGGTGTGTACTAAATTCTGCCTCTGCCTGCAACACCCACTTCGAAGCGGGTGGCCTGCAATGATTGTAGCCTAGCTGCCCAGTCATTTGTTACATTGGCCATCTGACAAACAGATGAACATACTGGCTCCTTAAAGGTCAGATAATGAACACTTTACTGTACATATTCCAGAATCTATTTCAAACAGTATTCTGTTAGCAAATGTTTTCTGCATCTTTTACACTGGACTTTAGTCAAAAAGAATGATTCATAAGCTTTTTTTCAGCCTTAACTGTTCAATCTTTTCTTTAATTTTATGATCCAAATTAATAAATTTTTAGCAAACAAATTAAACGTGTGTGTCGTGGTGGTTATACTCCACTGTCCCATTCTCCAGTCATATTTAAAATGTTTTTTGGACAGACAGATGTTTTGCAGTCTGAATCATGGCTGATAGGGCCAAACCGCTTCATATGTACTCAATATGTTTATGTGTATGTCCTGATGATGAATTGGCTTACACTGATAATGCAGCCTATAATCCATTTTATTTGTCAGTACTCTGATTAGCAGGTATGTTCAGAAAAGATTTGCGTGTAATGAAGATGGATCCTTCTTTCAGACTCAGAGCTACCGTGGAGCATCTTCTTTCATAACGAACATGTATCTGTATTTCTTTCTTTATGCATATCTGTTCCAAAATCCTTGCATGAGTTCATCAACGTGAGCTATTGGGTGCTGGTGTGACAAGACTTTGTGAGCAGGCATGTCCTGTGATTGGGTGTGACGTGTCAGTTTACTGTGAATATATATATATATATATATATATATATATATATATATATATATATATTATGGGTCACATCACAACATTAACATCAGGACACAGGTCAGCTGGGAGCTATTCCAGGAAACAGGTTCAACAAACTGAGTTTAAAAACAAAGTCTGAGTTGATCAACTCTGAGATCGGCAACTCTGAGCTTCCTGTTCCAGAACAGCTTATCAGCATCAATTCAATAAATTGATTATGTCCACCCCGAGTTAGCTCGTGCGTGAGTAAGGAAAGTAAGCCATCATCAATGGAGCTCTGATACCAGGATTCACCATGGTAACGGGTAAATAAAGAGCTCAGCCTCCATTTTAATCCAGTGGATCGAGGAATATACGTGTCAGCGTGGAGCAGTGTGATGTTGTCTTCTGTCATCATCATCATCGCTGACAGAATAAAAGTTTGATATAAAATTTACGATTTCTTTTATAATGTCTGCTGTCATTATTTACCCAACATGAATTTTCATCAGATGAAGCTGAATCTTAATTTTACATCTGATTTTTTTTTTAAATCTAATGATTCCTGCCTTTGCCTGACGGACAGAATGCAGGACCTGTGATATATCAGGTCAGTTTTTATATTAAATAAAAACAGTTTTTGCTACAGTTTGTTACCATTCCATTGTTTGAATGACTATTCAGTAAAAATTTAATCTATTGCTGAAATTTAGCAACCTCATTTTTTTTCTATAGAAAGTTTCATTATTTCTACCATTACTGAATAAAAATGAATAATGATTTTTAATACTTCCAGTTTAATCATTTCTAATCTGATCTAAGATCAGCTTCACTGATAGATGATGGTTCTGAGGGCCACAGCAGAGATGTTTCACTCCTTAGAGATCAGAGTTCAGTCATAGTTTCAGCTTTCCAGGACTTTGATGAATGCAAAGTTTTATCAATAAAGGCAAAAATGTTCTAAGAAATTTCTCAGCTTTAAAGGCTTTAAATATTTCAGTACAGTTTTTGGGAGGATGAGCCATTTTAAATAAAGAATGCAGATTGTGTTAGGAAAAATTAAACCATGCTGAACAGATCCAGGTGGGATGAGGTCAGAAATGACTGGAACCTGAACTGAATCTGGGCCGTATCCAGTCTGAATCGGTGATCCTGATCCGTTTTGGATCCTCCTGTTGTACAAGTGGACTCTGACACAGTTTACCGATTCATTATGGAGCCTGCAAAAAATATGTCGAGATTCATACTCTGAATTTCAGACACCATAACTTTCAAATTTTTAAACAGGATTTAAGATGCATTTAAGTCACTTCAAGCACATTTAGTTAAGTTTTCAAGTCTAAAATAATTCCAGCCTCATCTTTACGCAGATATTCACATCATCTCCAAGACCCACACATTTTCCCATCATTGATCAGTGTGTTCTCTGTCTAAGCTTCATGCAGATCAGTGTGATGTTAACAGTTGAGCTACAGTAACTACAGTAAATGTTTCGGAGGAACTGACAGTCTGACAGCTGCAGCTGTGCTGATTATAAATCTGACATATGTCCCCATCCTTACAGCCTGTTGACGAGTGAACGACTATAAAAGCACTCATGTTACATACAAAAAAATATTGTCTGAGATTTCAGTCCTTGTAAAAACACACTTCTGCAGATGAATTTGCTCCTCTGACACTGACAGCGACTTCATGAATGAGAATATGAATCGGTGTGTCAGACTAGGTGTTTCAGGTGCAGCAAGAGGGAAGGAGTCAAAGAAACTCGGAGTTTTTTGGATAAAACCTGCCAGTGAGCATATTAGGTTCAGAGTCCGTTACCCTGATAACTGACTCAGAGCTGAAGTTAGCTCCATTTCTGGAACAGTTTCCCTCATTTTAGGATTAACAGACTCAGAGTTTTTAGCTAAACCTGCTTCCTGGAATAGGCCCCTGGTCAAAGGATTTTCAGCATGAACAACAACAAAAACACAAGGCATAGCATGACAATATGGAACCTTTTTCCAGGGTGAGCGAACCTAATAAGGATCTCCATCCAAATACCTGATTTGGCCCAACTTAATGAACGTTTACAGTCAATTACTTGTAAAAAGTAGGAAGACAAAACATCCCACTTTTGAAACATTCCACTGTGTGGTATGACAACACAAGGAGGATGGGGAAAAAAACTGCAACAAAGAAAAAGATGTAGATCCAAACACGCTGTGTCTCTGGGGTAAAGTGACTAACCTTACTGGTCGTGACTGCAGTTCCACAGTTAAAAACATTTAAAAATATGTGTCTGAATTCGGTTGAAAAGTAAAACATCTCTTTCTCTTCATCGTCCTTACAGACATCTCTGACAACCAGTCAATTAAAAACCGGAACCGTTCTTTATGATTGCTAACCACCATGTGAATAATCAGTTTTAACTGCATGGAGGTTCTCCGTGGAGCACAGAATGAGTCATGGCCACATGAAAAATATTGTTTCCATGTAGCCATAAATGAATGGCATACATTTATTTTTATAGTTTTTGTGCGATTTGCACTGCAGGGACTGCAGAAACTGAATTTTGTTTCTCTCATTTCTTTCATGAGAAGAAAGGCAATAATGCTCTTTGAATCTTTGAACACCACACAGCTGGAAGAAAATCTGATTCTTGCCCAGTTGTTGCCTTGCATGAAGAATGCAGATTTACATAAACTCTCTAAATCCAGATTATGAGCTATGTTAACTGATCAAAGTGTGTTCAAGGCTCTGTATAATTCAGTTAGTGAGGTTTGTTGTTGTATTGCAGCTTTAAGGATTATCATTAATATATATATTTTTTTATTTTTACTTTGGGTCAGCTGGGAAGGATGGAGGGAATTTTATTTTGGTCACAGAAATTCTAACCAAGGAGAGGGAGAGTAGTTACACTGGATCTCTATACAGCAAGTAATTATAAGAAAATAAGAGGTATCTAATTTTAAAGCCTATGGGACAGATTTAGTAAATGCAGCAAATTATTGTGATGATACACCCACAGGATGATCCAAACTCTGTTCTGTAATTTATATACAAAGACCCAGTCAGTTCACTTCAGTAATTATTAACCTGCAAGAGTGGCTCCAAAACAATGAGAGAGCTTGAGGGACAGAGTGATGTAGGCCTACTAACCAAAATAATACAGTGTAAGCTCTGTTTTTTTATATATGTGCTCCTCTAAAAACACCGTGGCAATTCAGATCAATGAGAGGAGGCTGAACGAGAATCCATATGTTTTTGATATAAGGGATAACTTCTAATAGAAATTGCTGGGACGGTGTGAGGTTCTGAGAACTGAGACTTAGGTAGAGGATAGGATATATCCAGAGGAGAGCTGCATTATTACGAACTATTCCATCATATAAACTTGAACAGCATGTATGATGTGCAAAAGATCACAAAACAATATTTCCTGTCAGATCCTGAGCTTTCTCTGTGAAGATACTGTCAACGTGACACATGTGCAAATGCATGCATCACTCTTTTTTTCAGCTCATTGCAACAGACATCAATCAGACATTAATGGAGGACGTTGACAAACCCCCCTTAATAGCTGCATTTTGAAAGACATTTCACTTTTGTTCATCAGGGTCAGTAGAGAGAAGTCGCTCGTGCACAGACTGCTGAGAAACAAAAAGACAAGTATGTCTGAGCAGCAGAAGTAGGGCTTAATGGGTCCTTTCCCTATACCTCACATGACAGGATAATTATAATAACACTGATTTTATTTTCAGTCTGGACTTGCAAAGAATCAGTGTATTTTGAAAATCTCTTTTAAAAATGCTTAAGGCTTTTATGTTAACATATTCTAATAGTTATTTTTAAATAGGTCTGCCAAGTGCTAAAAGAAAAAAAAATGCAGATATTCAACCTGTGCACTGACTGAAGCCACTGACTCAGACAAACTCTTTCACCCCACAGTTTATTCAGTTCATAGACATACTGTAGACTGGAAGCAATAATGATTCCTTTGTTCTGCTCTTTAAAAACACAGATAAACCTCTTACTGTTTCAAAGAATTTAACTGTCTTATCATTGAATGTATCAAAAGCTTAGAAGATGGGTTGCCTTTTCTTTAAAAATGCAGAAAAATGGTTAGTAAAGCTCTGTTCTTTATTCTAATATCTCAGACTTGGTGCACTGAAGGGCAGAAACAACATACAGTTGTGGTCAGATGTTTACATACAGTGTAATTTGGGGCTTTTAGTGATTTCTTTGTTCTTGTTCTTTGGTCTTTTTCCAGGCTGGAATAATTGTATAAAATACATCTTAAAAAAGAAAAAAATTTAAAGAATTGGGTGCACAACATTGTGTTTATTTTGGATTTTCTCACAGGCTCATATATATTCATACCCTCACTTCAATCTGTTAATAAGTGGTGCTGAAGGTCTTTTCACTTGATAAGGCCGAGGCCCATTAACTTCTTTTTAGGGATCATGATTGACTACAACTGGGAGTTTCCTTTTGCTCGCATAAAAAGGATTTGTTTGACAGTGCTCATTGGATTGACCAATAATCAGAACAATGGGAAAGTCCAAATGTCTCAAGGAAAAGGGTAAGAAAAAAGAATTGCAAATTTGCACAAGTCATGAAGGAAGGTGTCTTGAAATAATTTCTAAAGAACTGCAGATTCCAAGATCATCAGTTCAAACAATTGTATGTAAGCGCAAGACATTCAAATGCATCACAACTTTGCCAAGGTCTGGAAGAAGACCAAAACTGTCACCCTCAGATGAGAGGAAATTGTTAGGATGTTCAGGACCAACCCAGGAACCACCAAGGCTCAAGCCCACCATGAACTGGAAACTGCTGGAACACCAGGATCACTGTTCTCAGTAAAGGAAGGTATACATCTTCATAGACTGAAAGGGTGCTGGCCAAGAAAGAAACTTCTGCTTCAAAATTGGCACCTTCAAGCTTGACTTCAATAAATATCAAAAGAGATCCAAGGAAGGAAGAGTAGTGAACCAGCAACAAGGTCATTGTTGGCTAAGGCTCACGGATACTCTTTAGGAGCGAAGGCTGGCCTGTGAGGTCCAATCCAACAGATGAACTACTGTAGCTCAAATTGTTGAAAATGTTAATAGACCTTTCTCACAGAAAGATGTCAGAATACACAGTGCATCACAGTTTGTTTAGTATGGGGCTGCATAGTGGCAGACCAGTCAGGTTGCCTATGCTGACTCCTGTCCACTGCCAAACTTTGAAGTTACTTTTTTTTTAGAATTAGTTAGAAATTTAAACTATGTTAAAACATTTGCTGGAGGTGGAACAAGCCTTGGGCTAGAAAAAATGAGGCTGCTATGCAAGGAAAACAACTTCTAGGATTTTTTTTTTTGAAAAGTTTGAAATGACCTATCTTCATGTCCCTGTTTAAAATGATGGTTTTGTAGATTATAACTATACAGAACTACAGAAGTAAGTAATTTGTGAGGACATAAAACCTCATGGGTCTGAAAATTTGACAAGCATTTTGGTGATGATAAACAAGACCCCTGTTTTCATTCATTTTCATTGAAATTAGCTTGATTTGTTTGGCTTCTAAACTATGACAGATTCCCTCATCCCCCAAAGTTCTGTCATCCAGTTGCATCAGAAGAAAGGATGTGCCAGCTGTTGCCACGGGTCACCTAATTTAATGTAGTTCATCTAATGTGTCTTCGTGGTTATGGAAGCTAGGTAGCCATCAGGTTAAAGGTAAAACGGTCCACTCGGAAATTCATTAGCAGTCATCATGGCAGCTCTTTTGTTGAAGTGAATTTAGCTCTTACTAGGCTGTAACGTGGACGTGCGCGCTTCCTCTAAGATGAGCACATGTTCATGCTCTGCTGATTCATGCTGCGTACAGTGCACAATCCTAACAAAAGTAATGATTTAGAATGTGCCCTCAGAGAAAGCGACACGTTTTCTTGGCTTGGTTCGTGGGTAGTGCTATATTTTTTTATTGGTGTCCCAGGCTGACAATTTTTTTTTTTAAAAACTCCTCTGATGTTTGTGCTTCAATAATTTTTAATCCAACTTCTTATGTCATATTACTGCAGCAGCTGCCAGAAAGACGCTTTCACCTCTCAGACTTCTCTGTGAAGCGCTGACTTGGGAATGAAAAAAATGGCTGTGAAGCCTATAAGCCAGGCCTCTCAGCACTTTGAACTACCAGTTCACCACTTACATCCACTACAGTGCAATTCTGCTCAGACAATTTCCACTGAAAGCCACAGTCCAGGACACATTTTTTCTTCTCCGTGAAAGCATTAGGAAGGATCCCATGCCTGTTTTCATGTCTGCTGTGTGGAAATAGTTTATTGAACTGAACAAATCTCTTCTTCTACTTGGGTGGCTGCAACTCATGCCCCATTGAAACTCATGTCTTGGTTAATCAGTGGTGCTGAACTCACTGGGGTAAATGCAGATTGGAGGTTGAACTGTACAAACATTTCTGGGGGGCAAAGTTGTTCCAGGAGCATAAATAATCTCATTAAGTGTGGCAAAACTCAGTGGGGAAAAAACAAAGAAACACTGTTTTGTGGCCAAATACTGTAATATTATACAGAAGACAGCAAGCACCTGGAAAACAAACTGAAATACCATTTTATTTCATTTAATTTAGCCTGACACCGTCTTCATCTAAGTCAGTTTCTGTTAGTGGAAGAACTCATTTTTTGTGTGTTTTGCCCTAACCAATCAGTTGTAAATATTAAATCCTACCTCCACCTAGACTCATAGCAAGAGCCAATTTTTTTTTCATAGTCTCTAGCACAATCACGGCAGAACTGTGAACTCTATTTCATTACCATCTTCAATCTGATACTGCATAGACTGTAGCAAATTTACAGGGACATTTGATTTCTTCTAATCAGTCAAAAAACACCTGTGTATACTGCCTGAATATAATACCTTTTGAGGTCAAAACTCATGTCAACATGCTAAATAAACTGAAATTTTAAGAATCACTCTGTTTATGCACCACTCCGCATTTAATTATGAGTTGTTATTAATCTCTGGCTCTCTTGCACAGCATGTCTTTTGTCCTGTCTCCCTCCCCTCAGCCCCAACCGGTCACGCCAGATAACTGCCCCTCCCTGAGCCTGGTTCTGTTGGAGGTTTCTTCCTATTAAAAGGGAGTTTTTCCTTCCCACTGTTGCCAAGTGCTTGCTCATAGGGGCTGATTTTGACTGTTAGGTTTTCTTTGTGATTAGCTGAAGCTTGTTTGTTTTTCCAAATAGATTTTTGCAATGATGCATCTTCATTGCTGACTTGTTGACAATGGCAGAAAACTTCTTGCAAAACCAAGGAACGCTCAAGGAGAAGGCTGTGCAGCCGGCTAGAATTCTTGAAATGCAAGAAATAAAGAGAGATTTTTAAATGGGCTTTTTGGATTTTGAATTTCTAAGGGAACAATTCCTGTAACCAGACAATAATGCATTGTCTCTTGACACTGCTAGAGCAAACATAGGCTTTTAGTCGCATTACAGCTTATTTGGAAAGAATATATTAACTAGAAATGTGCATAGTATTGAAGTAAGCTGACAGAAAGTACATCCAGCTGGATAAGCACTGCTGAAAATACACATAATGTACACTGTTGTATTGTCAAAGGTACAAATAACAGACTGCAGTGTACTAGTCTCTAGTCTCTAAGCCATACCATGGTCTGACAGTGTAGAAGTAATTGTGTCTATGGCTACTATTTGTGAGAATAGATTGCTATATGGAACACAATTTTCTAACCTATATAAATCATATCTGGAGTGTCCAGTGTTGCTCTGATTTGATGGATATGGTGCATATGGACATAACAGATGGTGTATTTTTTTTGTAGACTTGATCAGCAGTGTACAGTGTACAGTATGTAAAGACCTACACCTAAATCAAACCTGACACTACTATAAATATTATGTTTGACTCAATTTTAAAAGTGAGTTCATATTAAAGGTTTTATCAGAAACCTGGCAAGTATAAAATTCTCCACAATCTGTGTATTCAAATGCCATCCATCCATTTTCTTTAGCCTGGGTTGTGGGGGCAGCAGTCTAAGCAGAGAAACCCAAACATCAGTCTAGTTGTGTCTGACTTTCTTTATTGTGTATCTTTGTTGATTTAAAGAAGGCCCAGTTGTTATCTGGGCCTTCATTAACATCTGAGCATCCGAGGGTACCAATGTTCAGATTTTGGATAGGGAAGGCAGATGATTTGAAAGAGGACGAAAAAAAGCTGTCTATGTCCACTGTCAACGTCCATCACCGAACAGGGGGGGGGGGGGGCTTGCAACACCAGCTGTCAGCCACGTACAATGCAGTCTTGAGATCCCTTCCAAGGTGCCTCAACCTTGCAATTAGGACCATAAACTCATCAGGTCATAGAGGGAGCCAAGGGCTGTTTTCCCATAGGCTTCTATGTATGCAAACCAGATTTCTTTTTAGAAAGAAAGCAGAAAGAATCAGCTGCCTGGGCATTAGCCCGTGGTGCCCGGCCGGGTGCAGCCTGAAGAGATGACATGGGCCCACCCTCCTGTAGGCCCACTACCCGCAGGAGGTGTCGTAGGGGTCGGGTGCAATGTGTGTCGGGCGGTGGCCAAGGATGGAGGCCCTGGCGGAGCAATCCCCGGCTCTCGAGATTGGCTATTGGGATATGGAATGTCACCTCTCTGGTGGGGAACGAGCCTGAGCTAGTGTGTGAGGTTGAGAGATACCAGCTAGATATAGTTGGGCTCACCTCACCGCACAGCCTGGGCTCCGGAACCAGCCTCCAGTCTGGAGTTGCTCTCGGTGAGATGAGAGGGTTTTTCCCTTGCGCCTTTGGGCCAGGAAATGGCTTCTGACTGTTGTTTATGCTTATGCACCGAATGACAGTTCAAAGTACCCACCCTTTTTGAAGTCGCTGGGCAGGGTGCTTGAGAGTGCTCCATCTGGTGACTTCATCGTCTTGCTGGGAGACTTCAACGCTCACGTGGGCAATGACAGTGAGACCTGGAGGGGC
This sequence comes from Pterophyllum scalare, assembly GCA_024447675.2. Lineage (NCBI taxonomy): Eukaryota > Metazoa > Chordata > Actinopteri > Cichliformes > Cichlidae > Pterophyllum > Pterophyllum scalare. The sequence goes on from JAMQGT020012161.1 coordinate 46,534, forward strand.
GTGATTGGGAGGAATGGCCTGTCGTATCTGAACCTGAATGGTGTCTTGTTATTGGACTTCTGTGCAAACCACAGTTTGTCCATAATGAACACCATGTTCGAACATAAGGATGTCCATAAGTGCATGTGGCACCAGGACACCCTAGGTTGCAAGTCGATGATCGATTTTGTAATCCTATCACCAGATCTATGGCTGTATGTTCTGGAAACTCGGGTGAAGAGAGGAGCTGAGCTGTCAACTGATCACCACCCGGTGGTGAATTGGATCAGGTGGCAGGGGAAGATGTGGGAGAGACCTGGGACACCTAAACATGCTGTGAGGGTGCACTGGGAATGCCTGGCAGAAGCCCCAGTCCGCGTGATCTAACTCCCACCTCCGGTAGAACTTCGACAGCATTCCGAGGGAGGGTGAGGACATTGAGTCTGAATGGACCATGTTCCGCACCTCTATTGTTGAGGCTGCTGCTCAGAGCTGTGGCTGCAGGGTGGTTGGTGCCTGTCATGGTGGTAAACCCCGAACCAGATGCTGGTCACCGGAGGTGAAGGGATCCATCAAGCTGAAGAAGGAGTCTTATTAGGCTTGATTAGCCTGTCGGACTCCGGAGGCAGCTGACAGGTATTGGCAGGCCAAATGGAACGTGGCTCGGGTATTGGCTGAAGCAAAAACTCGGGTATGGGAGGAGTTCGGTGAGGCTATGGAAAAAGACTTTCAGATGGCATTGAAGCGATTCTGGCAAACCATCAGGCGACTCAAGAGGGGAAAGCGGTGCTCCACTCAAATGGTCTGTGGTGCATGTGGGGTGCTGCTGACTTCAACTGAGGCTATAGTCGGACGGTGGAAGGAATACGTCAAAGACCTTCTGAATCCACTACATGCCTTTTGTAATGGAAACTAGAGTCTGTGGACAAGGGGGATGACTCACCCATCACTGGGGGTCAGGTCACTGAGGTGGTTAAACAACTCCTTGGTGGCAGGGCCCCTGGGGTGGACAGAGATTTGCCCTGAGTTCCTGAAGGCTCTGGATGTATGTAGGGCTGTCTTGGTTGACACGCCTCTGCAACGTTGCACGTGGAGATCTGGGGCGGTGCCACTGGATTGGCAGACTTGGGTGGTGGTCCCCATCTTTAAGAAGGGAGACCGGAGGGTGTGCTCCAACTTTCAGGGAGATCACGCTCCTCAGCCTCCCCGGTAAGGTCCATGCCAGGGTGCTGGAAAGGAGGGTCCGCCCGTTAATCGAACCTCGGATCCAAGAGGAACAATGTGGTTTTCGTCCTGGTCGTGGAACGCTGGACCAGCTCTTTATCCTCTCGAGGATATTCGAGTGTGCGTGGGAAGTTTGTCCAACCAGTCTACATGTGCTTTGTGGAGTTGGAGAAGGCATTCGACCGGGTCCCTCGGGGTGTCCTGTGGGAGGTCCTGCTGGGAGTATGGGGTGTCTGACTCATTGTTGCAGCCATTCAGTCCCTGTACGACCGCAGCTTGGTTCGTATAGCCGGCAATAAGTCGGACTCGTTTCCTGTGGGTGCTGGACTCCGCCAATGGCTGCCCTTTGTCACCGATTCTGTTCATAATTTTTATGGACAGAATCTCTAGGCATAGCCAGATGGCAGAAGGCTTCCACCTCGGTGGCCTCAGAATCTTGTCTCTGCCCTTTGCGGATGATGCAGTCCTGTTGGCTTCATCAGGTGGTGGCCTCCAGCTCACAGTGGAATGGTTTGCAGCTGAGTGTGAAGTGGCTGGCATGAGAATCAGCACCTCAAAGTCTGAGGCCATGGTCCTCAGTCGGAAAAGGGTGGAGTGCCCTCTCCGGCCCAGGGACGAGTTCCTGCCCCAGGTGGAGGAGTTCAAGTATCTCAGGGTCTTGCTCATGAGTGACGGGAGAAGGGAGCGGGAGATCGACAGACGGATCAGGGCTGCGTCTGCAGAGATGCGGACCTGCACCAGCCTGTCGTGGTGAGTAGGGAGCTGGTAAAAGTGAAGCTGTCGAGTTACCGGTCGATCTACGTTCCTACCCTCACCTATGGATGATCATGAGCTTTGGGTATTGACCGAAAAAATAATATCGCGAATACAAGCTGCAGAAATGAGTTTCATCCGAAGGGTGGGCTGGCCTCTCTCTTAGAGATAGGGTGAGGAGTGCGGCCATCCGGGAAGTGGCTCAGAGTAGAGCCGCTTCTCCTCCACATCGAGAGGAGCCAGTTGAGGTGGCTCGGGCATCTGACTAGGATGCCTCCTGGGCACCTCTTGGGTGAGGTGTTCTGGGCATGTCCCACCGAGAGGAGGCCCTGGGGTAGACCCAGGACACGCTGGAGAGATTATATCTCTTGGCTGGCCTGGGAACGGGCCAAATTATGTCTGTGCAAAAATGTTTGATCTCCCTGTTGGGTTGTAATGTATATATATGTATATAATATGTTTTTATACAATTCAGTATACAGCAGTAGTTTTAGCTATAAAATATTAATGCTTTTAAGATTACTTTTATCAATTCACTTCATCCAAACTGCAGTAGAGAGAAGAAATGCCACACATCTCATTGTCTGAAGAACATTTGCCTTTAAAGCAACACCATTTCTCCAAGGTACACTTCTGTAGAGTTGAAGGTGCACAATATGGACAAAAGTATTGGGCCACACCTCTTAATCAGGTTGTTTTCAGTCCCATTGCCACAGGTGTATAAAATCATGAGCCTAACCACGCAGTCTTGTCATTACAAACATTTATGAAAGAATGGGTGGTTCTTAAGAGCTCACTGAATTCAACTGTGGTGCCGTAACAACATGCCACAGTTGCAATAAGCTTGTGATATTCAACAAATAGCTATAAGCGGTACAATTGGAAAGTGGAAGAGTTTAGGAACAGCAGCAACTCAGACATGAAGTGGCAGACCACGTATGGTTACAGAGCCTGGTCGCCGAGAGTTGAGGTGCATAGTACGTAAAAGTCTAACACATGCACACATACACACACCCCCAGCATTAACATCAGCACAATGAGTATTTTCTGTATTCATATGGGATTTAAAAAAACAAAAAAGTGTGAGCCAACTGTAATGCTCAACAATAAATGGATTAAGGAGCCATAGTTCAGTTCAATTTTTATTTATATAGCACCAAATCACAACAAACTACAGGTAAAGGCCCTACAATAATTACAGGGAAAACCCAAAAGTCTAAATGACCCCCTATGAGCAAGCGTTTGGCAACAGTGGGAAGGAAAAACTCCCTTTTAACAGGAAGAAACCTCATGCAGAACCAGGTAGATTGATCATATTTCAGTCTGAACCATCAATTAATGGTAGGTTGTCTTTGAGCAGTCTAGTGGGAATGGGATCTAATAGACATGTTGATGGTTTGGAGACAGTAACTATTGAAGTTAACTCAAAGATCAATTGGAGAGAGAGAGAGAGTATAAACAAATACAAGCAGTGCTGAAAGCAGCCAAACATATGTCTTTGAGATGATTATGAATAATTTTTTCTCTAGAGCTCCTGACGCTCTGTCAGCCTGGCTACAGTGCTGAAAAGAAACTTGGGGTTGTTCTTATTTTCTTCAATTAGTGACGAAATAGTAAGATGTCCTAACTTTATGGAGAGCTTTTTTTATAGAGCAACAAACTCTTTTTCCAAGGCTAAATTAGGATCTTCTCTAAAATAGTGAGACAACATTTCCCCTCCAGCTTACGGGTTATCTGCTTTAAGCTGCTCGTTTGTGTATTATACCACAGACTCAGGCACTTCTGATTTGAGGCTTTCCTTTTCAGAGGAGCTACGGTATCCAAAGTCATATGCAGTGAAGATGTAAAACTATTGATGAGATAATCTACCTCACTGGGAGCAGAGTTTAGGTAGCTGCTCTGCACTGTGTTGGCACATGGCACTGAAGAGCATAATAATGAAGGAATTAGATCCTTAAACTTAGTTACAGCATTTTCACAAAGACTCCTACTGTAATAAAACTTATTCCCCGCTGCTGTGTAACCCATTAAAGTAAATGTCAGAACAAGATCCAGAGTGTGATTGAAGTGGTGAGTGGGCTCATTTACATTTTGAGAGAAGCCAGTGACAAAAACAACATGACAAATGTTAACAGAAGTATCCTTAAGACATATTTATGCTGTTTCCAAAAAAAGAAAGCCTTTAGTACACATTATAACCTTTTATTTGCTCCTGAACAGCAGCGTTTCTTATACTTTTTCAATTTTGCTTCACAAAGTTAAATAAAAACCTTCACAAGTACTCATTTGATCATGTGACTGAACGTCCTCTGGTGCTATTCTTCACTTCACTGCCCTTTCTACACACTACTAAAACAGAAACCTAAGCAGGGCTGAACAGCCAGTCAACGTTTCCACCCTGTCTTAATGTTCCATAACAGGCTCTAATTTTTAAAATAACAGTTTAAATTACAGTACAGACAACTTATAGCAAAAACAATAATTGGACATTGTGCTTTAGACTGTTTAGTGGGCTGGTGTGGTGTTTGAAAGTACTGTGACATGTCAGTGAACAAGGACAAAGAAGTTGGTTCCCCAGGGTCTACCCCACATAAAAAACAAACAAACAATCTAACAGTGGTGCAACAGCAACACATCTTACACTCATCGATACTGCTTCACTTGTCAGGTAACAGAGTGGGAATTCACAGGTGGTTCATCAGTGTCATCAGTGGTGTTTTTTGCATAACAACAAAGCAAGCCAGAACAATGGGCATTCATGGTTAAAGTTTAAAGATGAGTGGAGAACAATGAAAGGTATGCTTATCTGGGAAAGTAATGAATGGGAGAATTGTAAACTGAAGACAGTTCAGAGAAAAAAAAACAGGTTGCAAGAAACCTTTGATTGCAGTATTTCACAAGTGAAAAGGAAATAATTACATAACTAAGTGACTAATAAGGAAACAAGGAAATGGGCTAATGCTAAAAACTGTGAGTTTATGGTTTAAGGTGTATTTACTATAGAAATAAGGAAGGGCTGACTTCATGACACGCAGCAATAGAAAATGCATTCTAGTGGTACACTATACTGCCAAAAGTATTTGCTGGTCTGCCTTTCCCTGCATATGAACCTCAGTAGCATCCCATTCAATTTAACCTAACCCCACTAACTGCATATCTTTGGAAAGAAGCTAGAGCACCTGGAGAGAACCCACACAGACATGGAAAGAACACGCTCACAGAAAGGCCCCTGCTGGATGGTGGATTTGAACCTGGTACCATCTTTCTGTGAAGCAAGCGTGCTAACCACCTCACCACTGTGCCGCCCCCATTCTTAATCCACAGGGTTTAATATGATGTAGGCCCACCCTTTGCAGTTTCCAAAAGGTTTAGGAGTGTTTTTATGGGAATTTCTGACCATTCAGAAGTGTATTTGTGAGGTCAGACACTAATATTGGACGAGAGGGCCTGGCTCACAGTCCCCACTCTAATTCATTTCAAAGGTGTTCTCTTGGGTTGAGTTCAGGACTCTGTGCAGGCCAGTCAGGTTCTTCCACACCAACTCCTGAAAAACAACCCTACACCATAATCCCCCCTCCACCAAACTTTACACTTGTCACAATGCAATCAGACAAGCACTGTTCTCCTGGCAACCACCAAACCCAGACTTGTCCATCAGATTGACAGATGGAGAAGTGTGCTTTGTCACACCAGAGCACACGTCTCCACTGCTCCAGAGTCCAGTGGTGGCGTGCTTTATACTACTACATTCGATGCTTTGTATTGTGTTTGGTGATGTAAGGCCTGAATGCACCACTGAAAACCATTCCATGAAGCTCTCTACACACTGTTCTTGAGCTAATCTGAAGGCCACGTGAAGTTTGGAGGTAGTAGTGATTGACTCTGCAGAAAGTTGGCACCTCAGCATCCACTGACCCCAATCTGTGATTTTGCATGGCCTACCACTTTGTAGCTGAGTCGCTGTGATTCCCATTTGCTTCCACTTTGTTATAATACCACTTACAGTTGACTGTGGAATATTTAGTAGTGAGGAAATTTCACAACTGGACTTGTTGGTATCCTATCACTGTACCACGCTGGAATTCACTGAGCTCCTGAGAGTGACCCATTCTTTCACAAATGTAGAAGCAGTCTGCATGCCTAGGTGCTTGGCTTTATACACCTGTGGCCATAGAAGTGATTGGAACACCTGAATTCAATTATCTGAATGGGTGAGTGAATACTTTTGGCAATATAGTGTATGTCTAAATTGCAAACCACATGATGACTGATTTAATCATGACCAGTAATAAAAAAAATGCAAGGAGGAAAAACAAAATGTCATTATGGGAGCACCAATGGCAAAACTAAATTTTTATTTGTTTGCCAATAGAAGTTTTTAAACCATTGAAACATGAAAATCCCTGTGATTGTGAATAGAAACATGTTAAAAGATAATCTAAGAAAACCCTGAAAACAGCAAAGTGCATGAAAAACACACTGTGCTATTGCCAGAACTCTGAGCCACAACTATAGCTCATATATTTTTGTTTGTATGAGACATGGTGTGTGTCTGAAGTAAAAATTAAAAAAAAAAAAAAAATTTCTTCTATATTATGTTTATATATAATTCAGTATACACCAATAGTTTCAGACATAAATGTAAAGTATGAATGCTTTTAAAAGGATTCTTAGGACATATTTTTGTTGTTTCCAAAAAAGGAAAAAAATGAAGCCTTTAGCACACGTTATAACCTTTTATTTGCTCCTGAACAGCAGTGTTTCTTATAATTGTTCCATGTCACTTCACAAAGTTAAATAAAAACCTTCACAAGTACTCATTTGATCATGTGACTGAACATCCTCTGGTGCTATTCTTCACTTCACTGCCCTTTCTACACACTACTAAAACAGAAACCTAAGCAGGGCTGAACAGCCAATCAACACTTCCACCCTGTCTTAATGTTCCATAACAGGCTCTAATTTTTAAAATAACAGTTTAAACTACAGGCCACTTATAGCAAAAACAACAATTGGACATTGTGCTTTAGACTAGCATTGAGTTTGGTGGGCTGCTGTGGTGTTTGAAAGTACTGTGACATGTCAGTGAACAAGGACAAAGAAGTCTCAAGAAGAGTGCTTTGCTGTTGACTGGTTATAGTTTGAAACTTCAATGAGATTGTGATCAGGATCTCTAAAGTACAATGAGGTGATGGTCCCCATAGCCCCAGTCCTCTCCACTGGACCTTCCTCAATCTCAACTCCACAAGCCTGCAGAGGAGAAATGGACACGGATCGTTTCACCAAGCTCTGTTTTTGTTTTGTTTTTTTTATCTTCAAAATGGTTCCATAATGTGACATGTAGAATCAAAACATTTGTGTGAGGTACCTTAAGATGAGCAGCTACTGCAGCCAAAGGGGTTTTGGTGATGAGGCACAGGTCTGCAGATCCTGACGTTGGACGCTTGGCTTTTGGTTCAAACTCCTGACCCAGCTGGTGAAGGTTAAACTTCTGCTGCCCGAAGCTCAGGGCCTTACGGTTTCCCTTCAAAATGATTGCAGATAAGATGTGTGTGGGTGTTCAGAAATGACTCAAAGCTCTCAAAAGCCAAGCCTCAAGACTCACAATCAAAGCCTGCCACCTAGTGGACGTTCTCTCAAATTATGACACTTTACTTTTTCTACCGAAACAGAATTTATTATTTGTCATTATCTTTAAGGAGAACATTTTGGTCCAACAACAGCAACAATAACAATGATTCTGACTGTGCATACCTTGAAAGTGACCACCTCCATGCCAAGAACTGAGCTGTAAAACCTGATGGTATCTGGAACACTTTTCACTGTAAGCACCAAATGATCCAGATGGCTCACTTCAATGGGACAGGTTCCTTTGTATCTGACAGTTCCCAGTGTTTTGATGCTGGCAACCTACAGGAGATGCGAGCAAATCATGATTAAAATAAATAAATTAATTAATTAATAAATATGGTTTGATTTTGACGCCATACACAGAAATCAGTGGAACTGAGTGCGAACAGCGACGTTAGGTGGTGAATGTGTGCTGGAGCCTCTAAACATGCGACAGGTGAAAGGAGGCTTTTTACTTTGGTAAAATATCGATGTAGCCTCAGCAGCGGGTTAGCGCATATCCTCACATCGTGAGTATAAAAAAGTAGCCATTTACCCCATCAACTATTTTCCCAGCTCGGTACCGTGGCTTCCCTAAAAACGGAAGTCTGACCTGCTTTTAAGTGTAAGCGTTTGTAGCCTCGGAGTTTGTGGGGAAATAGTGACAATAGGTGTGTACGGTTCGCCACATTTTCGCATAGTAGCCCAGTTTACCTTGGAACAGCTCTTCTGAAAGTGCCACAAACGACTTCCAGCTGCCCGGAGCGCCATCCTGCCGTGCTGTGACAGCGGTAGGCAGGCTACTTCCTCGTTTTTCCACTTGTGTGTCCTGTGAAACATTTACAGCAGCACATTGACCATACGTGTGCGCATCTGAGCAATTTATACTTATTTAATAGTCCTTATTCACGAGATTGTGAAAACGTGCCATTTATGCAGAATGCATTGCCATAAATATGGATAATTATTCTCTATCTGTCGGCTGGGATGCTCCTGGGAATCAGCAGGAGTGGTAGTAATAACACTAGTTACTATAATGCTTCAACAGCTACACCTATACAGTCTAATGTAGTCAGGTACAGCTGCCCAGCCAGAAGAGTTTAACCATGCCTATAATGTAAATGACATATACATTTTGGTATTGAGGTCACTAGCTCACATTATACTGGACTGCATTGCTGTATATAAATAAGGACTCCAAACTAGATATATTGCTCAGGCCACTAAGCACATCATTTAATGCACATATTTCAATGCTCACCTTATTCCACCTTTGTAACGTTTGTTGTGATGATTTCAAAGAAAGGCGACAGTTTTTTGTGCTTTGTAACACAGAACCCACGAACACCAGGAAGGTCCACGATCTACCTACTTGTTTATAGGCTCTGCTGTATGAGGCCAGCTTATACACAGCATCTCAAAGAAAAAGACAAAATATAACCTGGTGGGAAAATGGTTAGTGGACTGGTTCATCTATGTCTTTCACACTCCAATAAATAAATCGGAGAGCAACTTGGGGTTCAGCCTCTTGCCCCAGAATACCTCCTGAGCTACAGCCACCCAAGTGTACCGTTAATATGCACTTACTATTTCATTAGGTACACCTGTTCAACCGCTTGTTCATGAAACTGCATGCATTGTTAATGTCAGAGGAGAATGGCAAGACTGCTTCAGGCTGATAGGAAGGCAATGGCACACCAGGTGCCGCTGTTGTCAGGTAAGAATAGGAAACACATTGGAAAAACATTACCTGGTCTGATGAGTCTCAATTTCTGCTATGATATTTGAACAATGGGGTCAGAATTTGGCATGAACACCACAAAAGCATCGATCTATTCTGACTTGTATCAACAGTTCAGGTTGGTGGTGATGATATTTTCTTGGTACCCATTGGGCCCCTGAGTAGCAATTAAGCATTGTTTAAACTGACCGTGTCCATCCTTTTTGTAACCACAGTGTACCCATCTTCTGATGTCTGCTTCAAGCAGGATAATGGACTGTGTCATATTTGCTGTACTCAAATGGCCTCCACAGTCACCAGATCACAATCCAATAGGGCACCTTTGTGATGTAGTGGAACAGAAGATTCACATCGTGCAGCAACTGAGTGATGCCATCATTCCAATAAGGACCAAAATCTCTGATGAATATATCTAGCACCTTGCTGAATGAAGAATGACAAATAAAGGCAGCTCTGACAGCAAAAGGGTATCCAACCTGGACAAACGTGTAACCAATGAAGTAGCCAGTGAGTGTATGTACTACGTCATTTTGGTGTTGCGTGCAATTGTTCATATGATCAGACAGCACAGTAAGTTTACAGAATGCATACTTGCAAAGCATTTCATAGCATAACAACTTGTTTAATTCAGCGGTTAGTTTCATTTTCCACCCAGTTAACATACTGCACTGGGTGGATCACAGAACAAGGCCAAAAACTAAAGCATGGCCTAAGAAGGAACATACATTTTGTTTACATGTTTATGGTATTTAACAACATCTTGCATTCACACCTTTATGCCCCACAAAGGGAAGTAATAGTTGTGGCTAAGACATCAAACAATAAAATAAGAAACATGACAGGATGGCATTAATAATGATGCTTTTTTTTTCTTCCTTTAGCCAGTGTCCCTGTTCATCAACAGTGCTATTAAAACCTACAGAACTTCTAAATAAAATTAAATTCAACACATTATGGGTAATAAGTCTTCATTTCCCTACTTTTATGTTTGCATGTATTGCACACGGATATGGAGCATTTGCTCATGAGGCAAGAGGAGGGCAAAGTGGTCAAGTATCTTGACTTTTCTTATAAAGCAAAGGACAACATTGTGAACTGTGAACTTTTTTTTTTTTTTTAACTTCCCCAGACTTAAGTTGTAACTTATAAATGGAGGTGGACCAACAGGTAAACAGATCTACTGTGGCTTAAACTGAGGTGGTAAGTCTGCATTTCCATTTTATTCAAATTGTGATTATTTCACTCACAATTTAATTCATATTAAATGAATCCATTGTTATTAGAAAAAAAATCTAGAAGGACAGTAACACACAAAAGGATAATGACCGTGAAATCATTGAATATTAAAAGTAAATGTCCTTTTGCATCTGTGTCATGCCTACTAATATTTTTTGGAGGTGGACAAAATACACAACTTGATATTGACAAAGCATACATTACCCATAACTTTCGTTTTCTCATATGATTACTTTTGTCATTACAATAATCAAGAAAGTAGCAATACAATATTAATTCAAAACAGACTTAAACATTGGAAAAAAAAAACTCTAGACAGTTCAACATTGTTTTCTCCAAGAGTTAATGGTTTATGTAGATCAAAAGAAAAAAAAGTAGTTTTCTTTAGGGTGAGCAAGAATGGAGAGCGTAAGTCACACTGTAAAATGCAAAACACTTTATATGCTCCATCCTTTGGACATCACAATCTGTAAATAATTCTGCTGTATACATTGTTAGCACCTAAACATTTAAAATCAAATTCAGAGTGTAATTGCAGCCATCATGACCCAGATCTTCAAATGAGTTAATTTACAATCCAAAACCAATTCAGTGACAATGCATGATGCAAAATTATTTTACAAGCTTATTTACAGCTAATACTTTGAACTGGTGTAACTAACAACTGTACCTACACCCAGCTTACAGTATATAAGGGGCCATTCAGGAATTGATTTGATTTACTGTAACTACCTGCAGGTGTGCAGCATTTATAATCAGAGGATTTTTTTTTTAATGAGATATAGGTCTACTTGTGTGCATGGCTTGATGCAATGCAAAACTGCACAGCCACTACGGGTTGATTGACAGCATGCATCGCTTGTGCCCAACTTTGGACTGCATTAATAAATGTCTAACTAAAAACTAAATATTCTCCAATGTCACTGTAATGATCAACCCAAATAAAACCTGTCTGCAATACGATCAAACTTACAAATAGTATGAGGGAAATACATTTCAACAGCGGAAACACATTTTCTCACAGCCTCTTACAGACTTGGGGATATTAGATTACTTAGGCTGAGACAAAAGGCCTTCAGTCTGTCAAAAAGTTAGACCACACTCTCTCTGTTGGCTGATACCAGGACAGCCCTACGGCAAATGGGGCATGTGGAATTTTCAGAGAGCCAACGGTCTATGCAGTGCACATGGTACTCATGAGAGCAGGGAAGCTTACGTAGCTTGTTCCCCTCTGCATACTCAGTTATGCACACACTGCAAGTCTTCAAGGCATCACTCTCTCCAAAGTTGCGCATGGAGAGGTTGTCAATCTGTTCTTTGGTCAGCCCCTGGGGCTGGTCTTCATCATCATCATTTAGGAGGAAAAAGTGGGCAAGTCGCAGGAAGGGCAAGGAGCTGGGCTCCTCCAGGCTGATAGGTGGTCTTGGCCGAGCCCTGCCACCAGAAGAAGGTGGACCAGTGGCAAGGCCTTCATCCACATCAGTCTCAACTGTCCTTCCCCTGCCTCCAGCAGCAACTGGTTGCTCCTCAACATCAGCAGCAGGAGCATCAGCAGGAGTAGCATCTGGATTGTGGAGGGCTTCTATGTCTGCAGGAGCGTTGGCTCCGCGGTTTGAATCTGAAGAATCAGAGTCCGAGTCCATGAGGTAGCCGAGCTCACCAAACCCAGTCATGATCTGCCGTATCATAGACTGGAGAGCCATTGACGTTGCCTCTCCCAAACCTGCATCAGAGATTCTTCGGATAGGGATGCGAATAGTGCTGACGTAGGTCCTAACACCAGCACGCTCAGAGCGCGAGAAAGTCCTACGAAATCCACCACGCTCACTCTCATACATAAATGTGTTGTTTGAGTTCTGAGAGCGCGAACGGGTACGACTGGCAATGCTGTCTCTTTGCCGATATTCACCTGGACGCACACGGCGCACCTGGAGATCAAGCATAATGGTAGGGGGGCGGCGCTGCTGCACCCCCTTCCCCGCCAGAGGCTTCTCCTTCCTGAGAGCCAACATTGTGGGCCTCTGGGATGGATTCTGCAGCAGCCCTAGATTGCTGAATATCACCATCAGCATTGCTGGGTCTGGAAAGAACATGTTGTCGAGTCCGTGAACTGCCCTCCACTTGAGGCACGGGGGGAGCACTGTTTGAAGGACTGGCGCTTTGAGAGATGTAAGCATGCCGTTGATTAGGGAGACCATCAAGCTGATCCAAGTTGAGAGGGGAGCGGCTCCTGGCTATGCGGGCCCGAGTCCTGCGTGGTTCTGGACTACGGCTGCGGGGTCTCCTTTGTCCTCTACGTGGAGAAGGGCAGAGTGGTGGTTGTACTGGAAGAGGAGGTGGTGAGGCAGGAGATTCACCTACAAGCTCTTGTGAAACAATCTCTTCTAGTTCAGGTTCTGGTTCCACTATGACAGCCAACTCATCTACAACTGGTTCTTCTACCACTTCTGTCTCCATAGGAACTTGTGGGTCAGCATTTGCCACTACTTCTTGACCTTCCGGGGATTGCTCTGGAGTTGGCTCTGAAGTTGGCTCCGGAGTTGGCTCTGAAGTTGGCTCCGGAGTTGGCTCTGAAGTTGGCTCCGGAGTTGGCTCTGAAGTTGGCTCCGGAGTTGGCTCTGAAGTTGGCTCCGAAGCTGGCTCCGAAGCTGGCTCTGAAGCTGGCTCTGAAGAGTCTTCTGGAGACTGCTCCGGAGCTTCCTGCTCTCCTTCAGCAGCTGCCTGTTGTTCAGCCAGATTGCGGTTCACACTGATTTCTAGGCTGAAGCGAAAATCGCCACTGTTTGGGTTGGTCTGGCTTACAGCCCGCCATGACTGATTTCCACGATGACCTGTTCTAGTGGTGTTGCCTGTGCGCCTCACAGTGTTCAGCCAGTCAAGCAGACTATCTCCACTGGCAGGATCCTCAGAGTTTTCTGGTTGTTCTGAAAATTGACAGAATTAACAAGTGACAAATCATATTTTGACATAAAAGCATGGTACAAAAAAAGAAAAAGAAGAATTACAAAAATGTCAAACGTACCAACTGGGTCTTCTACACCTTCAGTACCAGCGGTGTTATTCTGCTGCTCTGGACCATCTTTGATTTGCTGAAGTCTACTGAACAACTCATCCTGTGTTACCTCTCCTGAAAGAAACATCACAAAACAGCGGGCTGTTATTGACAAAGAAAAATCAATCACTGGTGGTCCATGTGCTCCGTTCTTAAGCGTTAAGTTCGCTTCCTCTTCTCAAGCAGCTGGTAGAATGTGCCAACTTAACTCCCTACAATAAAAACAAATACACTGCATTTAATGCATGGAAAGAGGAGAAGCTGACGGAAGAACAAGCTACATACAGCTACATGTTTTTCAGCTAGAAACCTAAAGTGGAAATGTAAAAATAAATACATTTAACTACTAATAATAAAATATATTTTGGCTGTTCTGTTTTGTTTTTTTTCTTTGATTACAGTGACAGGACAATACTTAAAACCTCCAGACTTACCAGAGCATGACACACTCCACTCATAGCCCTCTCCTTGTAGGGTGCTCCACTACATGCTCCAAACTTACTTTCCCTCTCCCACTGTCCTGGGACAGAAATGGATTGGCCATCTTCAATAGTCCATAGGCTGTTGTATTTCAAGGATAGCGGCGAATCCAAAACTAGACATAGCTTAACATTTACTTTAACTTCTACTGACAAGTAAGAGCTAAGTAAAGATGGGAGGACAGAGATTAGATCAACAGGCCATAAAATTTTATATCAATAAAACTGTCAGATGAAAACTAAAATAAGATGGATCTAAAAAATAAATAAATAAAAGGGGCTTTTGAGGAGGACCGTGTTTTATTCCCATGACAAAGTAGGAGAAAATTACTCATCGACAGGAGAACTGAAAATGGAAACCACAAATGAAATGCATGATGTGGAAAACCACATATATGCCATCATATTTTACTGCAGGAAATTCCATTACATCAGATTTTAGTTTTTAAAACATCATTTGGGGCATATGATGTAGTTTACATATTTTGGCAATGACAATAAAATATAACTAGAAAGTTTTAGACTTTAAACTGTGAGGCTGATGAATAGCATGGTATTCAGTCTCCTCATACGCCTGTTATTCTGACAATAGTTTGCGCCATGCAGCTTAGAGGTAGTGCTACTCTAAAAAGGCTACTTCAAATAAAGATAATCCATTCACTTAACTGCAAAATGACACTTATATTCTGTTTCTCATTATAAATAGATGTGATGTTTACAGTCTTGGAGAAAATTGTGCTGCTGAGAATGTGAAAATACTGTAAACGAAAAATTAATGTTGTCGTTTACTACAGAAGATTGTTCAAAGATATATCGCAGCCCACTTGTCACACACAGCCAAGAGATTTAGCCACCAAGAAATCAACAAAAAAAAAACAAAAAGAAAAACAAGAACCCTGCATGTGAAAAAATGCTGCCCTTTCAGTCCTTACTGCACAATCATGTTGCTGCTACTGGTGTTTTCCAAAGAAGCCCATCTAATGAGAACGTCTGTTGTCTGTGAAATTATTTAACAAATCTCTAATAGCACATTCCTATCTTCCTGCCAGCAACTGGAAACTTTTAAAGAAAGGCATGAGTTCAGTGCAGCACATGGAAAGGGAGTGCAGAAAAGGAAAGAAAATGATGATATCCACAGGCAGTTTACTTTCACAAGGCTTAAGACAAGACAGGATGAAGGTTTATTACCTGGAGTGCCCAAAAGATTGTTGTCTCTCATGAGACGGTAGTCCTCATCACTGAGATTGTTGACAAACTGGTAAAAGGCCTCCTCCCTGTCTAGGCGGTCCAGCTGCCTCCTGCGCTGTGACTCTGGCAGGTCACTGCCACTCTGCTCCACGCTGTCAGACCCCTCCATTGATACAGAAGGGAGGTCGGTCTAGAGATTATCCAATATTCAGCAAGATCCAGTTGCTTCAGAAAAAAGGAAACAAAGGGTTACATGTTTATCAAAAGGAGATGAGCATTCCCTCCTGTAACTGGGATTCATTATCAAACGCACATGAAATGTGGTAATACTTTAAGCGGGCCAAATAATACAGAGTACCACAGTTACTGTATTTTTATTAGGTAAGAGGAGAGAAAACTGGCATCAACATTAGGCAACAACAGGCAACACACAACACTTAATAAGAACAACGACGCATTAGCAATTGTTAGCACCGGTAACGTCCTCGTACACCGTTGAAGCAACACTTGTAAGCTGAGTCCGTATCTTAACGCAAAATACATTTTCCTCGAAAATGTCGCAAAATATGCATTTTAAAGTCCTACAGATAACTGAAATAATATAATGTTCTGTGCGCCTGTAAGTCATACAAGGAAGCCGTATGTTGCTCAAAGTCAAAGTCGAGATAAAAACAAAATGGCATCATCTAGCTTAGCTTAGGTTGGCTAGCTACCAATTAGCATTTTACACGACTGCTAACATCGGCCAGTTCCAACAATTTCAGCAATAAGAGAGGGCCCAATGTGCGTCTAATGCACTGTAAATTAAACGACGAGCAACTGGCTGTATAGTGAGTGTGATACCATCCAAACAAGCTTATTCGATGACAAAGCAGTGCTGGTTACGCTGCGCTAACGCTAGTTAGCTTCCACGTCAACTAGCCGAGTTAGAAATGTTACAAACCTCTTACCCAGGATTAGGTACTTTTAACTTTGTGCTAGTGTTCGCACTTACAGTAGCCCCCACGTAAATACATTTGGCAAAAAAAATATAAAATATCGCTGAGGCTGGACTCGGGTTGTGAACTTGATATTTTTCTTGTTTATTGTTGGTCAATCATTACAAATATGACGGTTCCAATAAAAAATACACTGAGTTACCATTAGCATCACCGCAAGCTAACGACGTCAAGCAGTGACGTTAACAGCCATAACCTGACCAAAGCGATCCAGCCAAAATTAGCTAGCTAAATAGAGTAAAGTTAATCAGACCGGATATACTATACTATCTGTCACCAAATCATTAATACATTACCTCTTCGGCGATGTGAATAGCAGTGTTGTCGTACAATTCAGCTGCCCTTTTAATATTCTCTGAGAAGCGACAGGCTGTTTAGCTAACTGCGATTACCAGATTCCATTTTCTTTCTTGTAGGAAGCCTAAAATGATTTTCCGGAAACGGACAAAACACGTGCGTTTTACCCTGAGCGACTCCTTGTAGGTATACACAGACGCGGCTTTATGGAGGCTAGCCCAGATACACGCAGCGCTCTCCTATGAGATGGAACTCAGGGCACAAAGTATTTGTATTAAAAGACCAAGAAACAAAAAAACAAAAAGGATGTTTGTTGAACGGGGTGAGCTGCAGCGTCGCTGTGCGGTTGTAAATGCAAATACGCTAAGTAGAATTTTGAGCTCTTATTTGGCCAGCATAATACAACTGAGTGGTTTCAGAAAACGTGAAATGAATAAATAAAAAAATAAGAAAAATCTATAAGCTTTTCTCACCCTCAATAAAATGATCCAAATCTTCTCTGTGAATTTCTGCAACATTAGTTTTATACAGTTCTATATTTTCCATCTTGTACAACTGTGGGCCCTGAGAACATTGTACATAAAAGATCAATATAATAACATAGTAATGTGTTTAATACATGTATATTGTGTATACTGTCGATATCTTGTGTAATATAAAAGCACTCAAATTCTGGCACTTCTTTATTTATACAGTACTGAGTAGACACTGAACACAATAAGTGCAACTTTCATGGTGGTTCTCTTTCAACAGATTGTGTAAGTATGAACAATTTTCCTAGTTCCCTAAACAAAATGGAAGAATGTAGGCTGTGGCACAGATTGATAGCAGCAAAGGGAAGGTTTTCAAGTTGGCAGTGAGACCTGCTATGAGGTATGGTTTGGTGATGGTGGCACTAACAAAAGGACAGGAGGTCGAGCTGAAGGTGGCAGAGCTGAAGATGTTAAGATATTCATTGGGAGTGATCAGGATGGACAGGATTAGAAATGAGTACAGTACAGTACAGCTCAGGTTGAGGGATTTGGAGACAAAGTTAGAGAGACAAGGCTGAAGTGGTTTGAACCTGTGCAGAGGAGAGATAGTGGATATACTGAACAACGGATGTTGAAAATGGAGCTGCCATTCAGGAGGAAAAGAGGAAGACTTCAGAGAAGCTTCATGGATGTAGTGAAGGAGGACATGAGGGGTTGGTGTGACAGAGGACAATGCTAGGGATAGGGTGAGCTGAAGACAGGTGATCTGCTGTGGCAACCCTAAAGGGAGCAGCTGCAAGAAGAAGAGAAACACTGTATGTGCAA
Organism: Pterophyllum scalare; assembly: GCA_024447675.2. Classification (NCBI taxonomy): domain Eukaryota; kingdom Metazoa; phylum Chordata; class Actinopteri; order Cichliformes; family Cichlidae; genus Pterophyllum; species Pterophyllum scalare. The sequence continues at coordinate 64,389 of JAMQGT020012161.1, forward strand.
TATACATTAACAATGGTACCTTAAAAATCAAAAAACAAAATCTAAAATCTAATTCTCAGAAATTACAAACCAACTAAAAACAAACAAACCATGAATTCACTTTGAATGACATTTGTAATATTTTTTATAGTTCAAAATTTCAACAGCTCTAACAAAGATTTTCCTAAATATGGGATAAATAAAGTATTAATATTTGTCTTCATGCCATCACCTGAGTGCCTTTCTAACATACTTTTTGCCAGGAAACTGTTTACAAACCAGTTAGCTTACTGAAATGATTTAGGGTCACTTGCCATCACCTTGAAGTGGCCTTTCGGTTAAGACGCTACATTAACGGCAGTATCTACAGTTTGATTTGTTGTTACATATGATCGCCCAGTGTTCATCTGTTGTAGTTTCTTGTCTTCCTCCTGTCTGGCACAGGCAGCAATCTTTAAAGATATGTTTTCTAATAAATAAAGCTTTTGTACTGCCACTTCAAGTGACCCCCAACTACAAACATAAAATGGGTCTAACAGCTGAAAAGACATTAAAACATGTCTGTAAATTCCTGAAACAACACAAGACTAAGTATGAGTGAGAGGAAGAAACACCAAAGACTTATATCTGTCTCTCAGTATACATTTTAGGGCCAGGGAGGAGCATTGTTGCTATAGCACACCAGAGGAGACTGAGTCATGATTGTTTGGTAGTAGTGCTTACAGATAATTCATAAATTAGTGTGTTGCTCATAAACTAGCAAGATACATGTTTGCGAAAACTACCTGGAAATACCATCAAGAAAACCCACAGGGCAGCTGCTGAAAGCCTCTGAAATGGCTTCAGCTTCAGTGTTCAAACACAGAGAATGATGTGTGTGTGTGTGTGTATATATATATATATATATATATATATTTTTTTTTTTGGTCCTGTAATTTCACTCAACAAGTCACCATTATTAAAACATGCTGATCCTTTTGAAATCGTGTTACCTTATAGCTCTGTTTAAAAAAAAAAAGAAGACCAAAACAGTTGTCCTAATGACAAAGCTGGCTTTTGGTCGTCTATGCAGCGTAAGCACATACTGACAAAACAACTAGGATCTCATTTAATAACCACAGGTGTACCTGATCCATTGCATTAGACATTCCATCTTATAATTTGCTTGCTCCGTTATCTGCTACGGGTGACTAAAGAACAAAAACAATGCTAATACCAGCTGACAATTTTTGGAGGCATACATCACAGGATCTGTTTATGGTCTGAGACTGTATCTCCAGCTCCAATTAAGCATGCCAGAATGAGTTGCAGTGTGGACCACAGCAGCCCAGCTCAGAGTTATGGATGAGCAGTCACTCTAGCAATGCCTGACCCTGAGTACTAATTAGATATGACATTAAAATAACATGAGCCAAAGCCAGACTTGTGCAGAAATTAAAATGACTTTCGTCTAAGAATCCTCCAATATAACAACCAGGGAAAGACTAATTGGAATTATTAAGGTTGTTTTTACACTTACACATTTTGTGGCACGAACAAACTGAATAGAACAGATAATAGTCGTCCACATTACTATTACTGTAGTAGTATCACACAGATGGGTGGAATATTTACTTAACAGATATGCCGCTTGCCCTTCACTCCTGACATCTTCATACACCGACTGCAATTTTTTTTTTTTCCCCCCACAATACTTCACATCATAACCTTTACTAATTATTTTTTGAATGGACTGGATTTGTTTGCAGAGAAGTTAATAGAGTATCTCCACTCCAGTGTGATGTAGTTCCTGTTTAAAGCCATGGCTGAGTGGTTAAAAAATACAATCCAACTCTCTTCAGAAAGCAGCATTCAAAATCTTATTTTAATTTTTATATTTACTCCATAAACATTATTACAAAACTCAGCAAGTTACCAATATTACATTATCACCATACAGGCTTGATCACAAATATTTAAAACCTTTGCAACAGTTACAACAAAACAAAAAAAAAAAAAATAATACTCAAATAATTTACATGAAAATCTATAAAACAGCAAATTGTTCACAAATTATATTTTTTTTTTCAAGTTTTCATTTTTTTTTCTTTGCTTATTTGTGTTTTGCACAGTAACACAACACTCTCACAACAAGATCATGGTCTTATTACAAAACTCCCAACAAAAATGTAAATATTTCTAGTTTTCTGTTGATACTTTCATATTTTGGTTTTTAAAACCAGAAACTTGTCATTGTATATCCTTTCCACTGCCCATAGAGGCGCATAAAAGGTTACTCACACACACACAAATACTTCACAGCACTTTCTAAGAAAAATATACACTTACAAAATATGTTACAAATTGGCACACAAAAAATATACAAGATTTTGTAGTGTCAAGAGTTCATTAAGATTCCTTCTGGTAACAACTCTAGACAGTATATATAAAGCTCGGTAATCTTTTAATGAAAAGAGCAAAAGTAATTCCAATCAGTGTCAAAGAATCATGAAGTGAATACATCAAACATAACATTATAATATACATTCATAAAGAGGGTTAGGAACCTAATCTATTTTGCATTTCTTTTCTCTTTTTTTTGTTAACACTGGTGAAATGAAAAATACCAAAAAAAAAAAAATCTAAACTGAACAGAAAAGAAACAAAAACAATTGTCAGCTTTCTTAGCACCATTAACATGAGGCAGCTCAACAGTGGCACATTTTAAAAACAAACAGAAGAAAGAAAGAAAACGATGAACTCAGAGAAGTACATTCAATTTGACAATAGGCAGAAATGAGAGAAGGCAGACTAAATGGGCTTGCAGCCCATGTGGAGCTTCCCATCAGCAGCTTGTCTTGGTCCTAACCCTGATACACTATAGAAAAGAAACAAAGGATCATGGCAGAGAGGAGAGAGAGAAACAAAAAGAGAGAGAGAGAGACAGAAAGATTGATTATGATTCTTGCCATATGCAAGCAATCAATTAATATAACCTGTGTGTCAGAACTGCCATATCCAGTGTGACAAGGCCTGTTTTCAAATCAATCAGTCAGGTTGTCCGCACATCTCCATGCAGTCTCATGTAATTACTGCTAAAAATGATAATGTTGTTTAAAAGACGGTGAAAATAAAGGCCTTGTTTGACATATTTGTATACAATATACTAACTGTTTGATTGGATCTGCATTTCTCCTGAAATTCATTTAGTGTATAAAATCAAAAGATTTTATAACTGATTAAGCATGATTGCATGGTTCATTTTTAAGTAGCTTTCTAGATATTTATTTCAGAGCTGTGAGGTAGTGAATGAGCCCAAAGTAATTAATAGCAATGGCCTGTGAATACGCTGGATCAGATAAAAGCAATGTGTGTGTATATATATATATATATATATATATATATTTCTTTTCAATTTGTGCCTGTATTTAGCCTTAAATCGCAACATTTTTCTGCCAGAATACTGACCCATTAAACATGACAGTCAAAGACATAAGAATGAATGACAATGAAAAGAAATCATTTCAAATTTGACATTATGTTAAATATGAACTAAATAATTGGAGACTGAAGTTCGGCAGTGCCATGAAATAAATTACATGAGAATGTCAAGAAAAGTTACTGTTTAAATTACCATTTCTTTTAGGTAAGATAGAAGTAAAAATTCCACATGGAGTGAATGCAAAGACATGCTTTCCTTCATTTACAAGATTACTGTTTCTATTTGTACTGAAAACTGCTTTCACATTCACATTAACTGCAAATAATGTCTGTTCACGACTGATGTGTGCATCAGAATCTGTACGAGTAATAAACTGCCTTAAATTTCCAGTACAAACAGCTTTTCCAGTGAGGCACAGCCCCAAATGACAAATCATCTTCTTGCTTACCCTCAGACATCTGCACTACACTCTTCTTGGTCCAGAGAAAGCTCATTTGAACATCTCATTTTTTTTCCCATCTCCTTCCTCTACAGTAGCCTTCAGAGCAGATCTCCCCTTTGCCTCTCTTTTGTTGCTTCTCAGTGCCAGGCGATGTTGAGGTAAATTGAATTTGGCAAACAAAGTGGGGGAATCGAGGAGAATTCAGAGTCTTTCTGATTTGGTTTAGTGAGTGGTGGTGTACCACTGCCAGCTGTTGGTGCCTTTCATCAGAGAAGAGAGAGAAAAGTCTCAAATAAAGAATTCCTGTAGTTGCAAGTCTCTGTAAGGAGTCTCCAACCCGAGCAGCCAATATTCCAATGGATAGAAAAGAGGAACAGCCAATATTCACACATATATAAGAGGTCATTTACACAGCATTGTTACTTTTGGCACAATGATTTTAAGATTATAATTATCTTTTTTTTCTTTTTTTGCAAATATTGCATGTCCCTGTACAACAACATTGACAAAAATACTCTGAGGGTGGTGCTTTTATGAATTTGCAAGGCGTAAAAATGTTAATTTAGATAACCAGTTCCTCTAAACTCCAGAAGAAAGAAAAAAGAAACACTTGATAAAAGGAAATGGGGAGCCATTCCAACTTTGAGGGGGGCAAAAAAGACAATGTCTGATATGTCATCAATACAAAATGGTCCCATCTTGTGTATTTAAGATGTCTTGGGCTTATATAGGGCTCATTTATTGAAGGTTTCCCTCTTGAAATGAGCCAGGCAGTGTATGACGGACAGCAACAACAGGACATCCATATTCTGCATACAAAAACAGATGAGGAGGAGGGGTGCGTAGATGTCACTCAATGCATTTATGTATATAGCTACATCTTTAGGGAAAAGGGAAATAAATATATAATTCAGGGGAGCTAGTTCTGCTGAGAAAATACAAAAACAAAGTTCCTCAAAAAGGCGACAGAACTTTTTTCAAGGCTTATTCTCTTTTTCTTTTTTTTCAGACAAAAATAAAAACAAAAAACGACTATAAGAAGAACAAACAAAGCAGAAACAACAAAAGCAAGAAAAATGCAGCCATGGTCGTTTCAAATCTCAATCAAGCTTGACACAATCACTCAATAGGTAGTTTGCAAAGTACAAGAAGTTTTTCATGCAGATATTAATTTCCTCTTCAGGGGGTTAAAAGGAAGTGGGAGTAGTCAGGGGGAAACGTAGAACTCATGCAGCTCTGGCATAGCGTCAGTGTAGGTATGTTTGGGAGGGAGGGCTGAGCAGGTAGTGGGGGGAAAGTGAGAAGGGGGGGAGGGGTACAACAGCAGCTGATAACAAAATATTACCTCAGTTTCTCAAAAGAGGTCATCAGTGCTATGTCCTTATTTGGGTCTCTCTCAGCTCGCTTCCCCTTCAGTGTCTCAATCCGAGGGAACTTTGCACTCGTCTTGTGGCGGTATAGCTTTTTGTGAGCAGGCCCGGGGTTAATAAAGTTGGGTTTATCAAACATGTTACAGCCTAGAGCAAGTTGAGGGAATAAAGGATGAGAGGGGTTGAATTTGGCCTGGTTTTTTCCTCCTTTCCCCCCTGCCTTTCTGCCTCTCCCGGCCCCTGTTAGCACAGCTCCTTTTTCTTCAGGTCAGCCTCTGTTCCTGCCAAGATTTTGAGGGTCTTTAGGTTGAGACTATTGGCCTCAGAGGGAATGCAGGCCTCAGACATGGGGTTCCACAGTGGCTCAATGGAGGCCATCATGAACCTTTGGACCTCAGCCATGCCAGAGACAATGTTGGACAGAATATTGGAGGGCTCCTCAAATTCTCTCTGGTCATCTCCCACCAAGCTGTTACTCTCTGACCATCCAGTGGCGGGCCAGTCCCCAGTGCTGCTACTGTCAGTTAGGCCTGTGACACTCGCCTGGTTCTTTGCTGCCTTACCCTCTAGCATGGCCTTTATCTTTTTGGTGGAACGAGAGTTCTGTTTGGGAGTCTTGACTTTTTCTGACTTGGGAGCTCTGGGAGCCCGGACTTTCTTCGGGCTCTGTCCTCCAGCTGTTTGTTTGCAGCTGCCTTTCCTTTTTGACTTTATGCTTTTTGCACCATTCTGTTCATCAAATTCTGCAGCTGGCATCTCCTTCTTATCTAAACCTAAGACATCTTGATTGTTGAAGTTGTGTAGCGGAAACTGGTTGTCCTCCACTGGGTATGCATTCGCTGTGTGCTCCTGTTGCTGTATAACATCACAGTTCCACTTTACATCCCTATTGCAGTCCATGCTTATATCATTCACATCCTGGTATTCTCCAACATTCCCTGCCATCTTCATCTCACGCCCAACCACCTGGGGGGACAGATTTGGGGTCTCGGGAGGCGAAAGCTCTGACAGTGATGAGTGCCTAAATTTGTCAGGGGTGAAGTTAGAGATATCCAGCAGGTCTGAGGACTCCCTGAGTGGGGTAAGGGCATCCACACTCTGCTGAATCACCACTTTAGGACTGCAATGAGCTAAGAAGCTGTCTCGGCCCTCCTCCTCACCCTCTCGCTCACAAGACTTGAGGCTGAGTGAGCTGTAATTGCTGGAGGAGGCTGACAGAGAGCCCACTGAGTCATAGCTGATGAGCCTGCCATTGTCTGTGCACAGGGACCCTCGCTGGTATTGCACCTGGCCCTCTACGCAGGCAGACTGACACACTTGCAGATCTGCCCCGGGCTGCAGCCCAGACTCACTCAGGTAGCTCTTCTCATAAAGCAGCCTGTCAGCCTCGGGGCTCAGCTGGCTGTAGTTAGACACTGGCAGGCTGTCATTCAGGGGAACAGCAGCTGGGAAGTTGTTGGGTAAGATGGGAGTCTCAGGGGTCTCAGGCCCAAAGCTCTGGCTGTGACTTGCACAGAGCTGTGGGTGCCACATCTGGGGAAGCTAGGGCAGTTCTGAGGAGACTGCTGGAGCTCGGACTCAGAGGGAGGTGAGAGGACGCAGCTCTGAGCGAGCTGCAGAGAAGAAAACTGTTTCTCCTCCAGGGATAGCCCAAGAGAATACTGCTGCCTAGAGGACTGTTGGGGGAAATAAGAGATAGCTGCCCCACCTGAGGAGTCTGTGGCATCTAACAGGGTCTGCAGGTAGCCCCCTGGGATGACAGGGACACCCGTCTCCACCTCCTCTGAGGAAGAGGCAGGTTTGTCAGGAGAGCAGGTGGATGAAACAAAGGGGAATTTCTCCTCAGCAGCCTGAGCGGTGGTGGCATTGTCAGAGAAACGGGGTTTGACTGTAGTTGAGCTAATGCCTGCCTCTTCTAACCCAGCAGTGGGGTCCTCAATCTGTGCCGCAGTGACACAGGCATCCGTTTCATTTGTCACGCTCCTCCCCTCTTCTCCTTCTGCCTCTTTTATTTTCTTGCTCCTCAGCCTGGCTTCGCTTTTGAATTTCCTTATCCTGACTGTTTTATTTCCTCCCAATCTCCTCCCCTCCCTCTCCTCCCTCTCCTGGGAGCGGCTCTTGGCTGTGACTGTGTGTGTGATGGAGTTTGTGTCTAATGTGACTGGGAGGCCTGGGGCTGCTATCATTCCTCCTACCGTGGGGGTGGCCTCTTCTTTAGTGACACCTCCCTGGCCCTGATCAGAGAGAGGGGAGGACTGTGCTGTTGCTGATTGCTCCACAGTGTGAATCCTCTGAACCTTAAGCCTGTTTGCAATCTTGTATTTCCTTTTGGGATGACTAGAATTAAAAGGGCGATGGTGGCGTCCGTTTAGATGAAAACCGCGTTGTTGTTTATCTCTGGCAGCCAGCTTAAGCTGTTCCTGTCTCTCTCTTTGCTTCTCCTGCCAGAAATCCTTCAGAGGAGCCAGTGTCTCATATTTGCTTACTGTGTCGGCATTTAAGCTCACAGTCGCATCCACAGGGTCCAGCTTGCCTAGTTTCACTGACATGAGTCTCTCTCCTTTAAACCTGTTGATGATGATGTACTTGATGACCACGGGTGGCTCTTTGCGACAGGATTTCCTACGTTTTTTGGGACACCAGTCTACATCCTCCTCTTCTTTCTGACCAGAGGGGGCTTTTTCCTTTTTCTCTGCATTTTTCTCACTCTCAAGCGAGTCAACATCATATAAGTAATCATCGCTGTATCGAACCTTTCTTTTGGAGCGCAAGCCATAGTTGAGAGGGTTAGAGGGACTGAGGAATCTCTTTGAGTGGCTCTTTTTAAACTTGCCCTCCTGCAGGGTGTCTGAGGACGAGCCAGTGCAGGAGCTGTCATCACTGAACTCTCCTGACTCCTCTGTGGAATTGAAGTCCATTAGGTAATTGATTTTGGGAGTGGACATAGGTGAACCTTGGGAGCCATCAAGTGGGCTCCTACCACTGCAGTCCCCAGCCTTTCCTTCTTGTGCTGCCTCCAGGATAAGGTCATCAGTTTTGGGCTGAAGATCCTCTGTACTTCTCCTCAAGACTGCTGCTCCTTCCTCTTTCTTGGCACAATTGGCCAGGACGCTTGGGAAGAAGTTGAACTGCGTCTCCTCCTGGAGAACATTTGTTTTTCCCTCATGTTGTCCTGGAAAGACTCATAACGAATTTTGAGCGAACAGACATCACTGCTTAATGTTGAATCGTCATCTTCATCGTCAAATAGATTGTCAACATCTTCCTCAGAGAAAAGGTTGACTGACAGTTCATTCTTAGAACAAAGGTCCAGCAGTTCCATCTTACTCTCACTGATAAAAGACTCAAAGTAGCCCCAGTCCTGGCTGGCATTAGCCAGCAGAACTTCTTCTCCACTAACTTTGTCTAGTAACAGTCCCTCATACAAATTCTTAGCTGTTGCATCATCCTCTGGATCATCACAGTCCCCTGTTGTTTTGTTTCCATCCCCTCTCTTGCCCTCATCTGGGGCTTTTGGCAAGGGAAAGCTAAGTAGCTGGTCAGAGAGGAGCTGTTCTCCATAGTGACTCACTGCCTCCCCCGCGTGGCTCAGGCACTGAATGCTGATGTTGTTAGATGTCGGAGAAGTCCTCTCGGCTCACATCCCCTATCCTTACACTTAGACCAGTCTCTGTGTCAGGGTTGGCGGTGGGGTCATGGGGTGTGCTCTGGATGGAATTAGGGTCAGTGGCATCACGTGTTTCAATGAAGCAGCCAAGGCATGTTCGGTTAGGCTGAAGAAGACACTCCTCCGTCAGGGCAGACACAGCACCAGGCTCCATCATTGTAGCTGATAGAGGGAGGGCAACAGGTAACGGAAGGGACGTTTTCTGGTTGTCTCCTGTCGGGGCCCAGGAGCTTACAGCTGGGCTAGAGAGTGATGAGGGAGTGGGCGTGTGGTGAAGATGGGGGACCACGGTTGGAGTGTCATTGGAAGAAGGGCATGGGGCCACTGTTAGGCCCAGAGAGGGCTCAGTCCCAAGTGGCAGGGGGAGGGCTGGCGATGTAGGAGTGGTCCTCTGATGCGCTGGGCAGGCCTGTTGTGAAGTCTCTGCGTCAGGAGGCGGTGAGGACGGAGGGAGAGCAGCATCGACGAGCCCGCACAGACTCAGATCACTACTCTGCTCACATACCCCTGCAGGGAGAAAAAGAAAAGATTTCAGCTCTTTGAACTGTAAGTCTGAAGTTAAATTACATTGTTTTTGTTCTTTAGTTACCCCGACATTCTTCTAAGCTGCTCAAATGCAATTAGTGTCAATTAACCCCCCAGGGCTCAAAATGTCATTTTATGATGCCAGCCTTAAACATTATTAATTCAGTTTTGGTTCCAGATTCAATAAGAGGTATTAGCAATGTCAAGTTGGACAACTCCTTACTCATTACTGCTTGATGTTCAAATGTGAAAGCTGAGACTTGGCAAGAAGTAACACAGCTGTAAAGAAATCCCAGCAAACTCTCAGAACATATAAAACACAAAGAAGATCAAAGGAAAATGGAGTCACCTGCTTTATGTTGTGTTAGCACGGTGGCAAAAGTGAAAGTGATACAGAGCTGCGAGAATTTTAATTGGTTTATTTGACAGAACAAAATGAGCAAGTGTATCACATGCTTACAGGTAACAATGCAAACAGTATTTGTCATTCCTGCCCATCACAAGAGCAGTATGCACAAAATCAAATTAATGCAGCCGTCTTGCTTTATGTCGCCCTCCCCGCAGGGTTCCTGCGTGCACACAGATCCACTCGCTTTTAAGTAACAAGATTCCATTAAATTACACAGACCGACAGGAACAATGACTCAAATGAAAGTAGATGTACTTGGTGATTTTCTACAGGTCACTTGTGACAATGTCTTAATCAGTTGAAGACATCCATCTGATGAGTAACAATCAAAATTCATAGAAGTGGCTTGCAGCAGCAGGCAGATTGCTGTGTTTGCTCTGCATAATTAGATGACAGCAGCGGAGGCAGGTATGTACACATGGGACACGACAGGCCCATATGTTGGAGACTGTATAACCAATATCATCTACACCTGCCTCCCTCTGCACTCCCGAGCTGCTGCCTTCCAGATATTCTTTAAAACGACGCCAGAAAAAAAAAATAAAATTGAAAAACCTAGCACAGCAATTAATGTGTTCACAGAGGTTAACTAGCAACAACCCCCATTTTAGAATGGATGCGCCTAATCATTATTGAGGTAGTGATAAATGCTTGAGGGGAAGACTGCTTAGCAAACTGTATTCAGCATTGCTGTATTGATGGTGAGTAAATCTTTGAATATGGATATGATTTGAGAGTGATTTAATGAGGTAATGAAATTTCTGAGAGCTGGTCTCCCTGGGTCCGTGGCCTGCAGACACATTGGAGCAGCCTCAATGCCTACTAAAAGCGTACGACTGCGGTACTGTCACTCTTAATGAAGGAAACCTCTAGAGAAATATCCATCCTCTCTTTTCCTCTCGTAGTCAGAGAACTGTTATAGCAGCAACTTGTCAGAGGCTGCAGAAGCATCACAGCGAGGCGTTTGCCATCAGGTCCTTTCAATCTGTGAGCCAAAATGACCTCAGAGCTGAAGCGTGTGACTGACACATGTTCTCTGAGGAGAGTCACGATAGATATGCTTTTCTATATTTAAGATTAAATATCAGCAATGCTGCATGGCCGCTTAATGTAAAGAGAAGGGCTACAAAGAAAATGCTTTCCAGTCGTGACCACAGTTCATTTGGAATTACATGTAAATAGATTTCCAGCACGCGTAGACAAGACAAATATAAAGCAGTGATTAGTTATTACTCGACCTACAAAGGAGCAAAGCCATTGAAATGAGAGTTACATAAAAAAGGGAAAGAGGTTATTAACTTCCTTTATCCCTCTGTGCTCACATGTAACTTGAGCTGCCACCAAATATTGTTGAAAGATTGGTCAAAATTGCTGTGAAACATTAAACTCATATTGAGAAATGTGTTTCCTCTGGGTTTATAATGGATTAACAACCTATCCTGTCCAATGTGTGTGTGCATTGTATTTGCTGGGAAAGAAAGATTGTGTGTGCACGTGTGTGTGTGTGTGTGTGTGTGTGTGTGTGTGTGTGTGGGAGAGAGAGAGAGAGGCAGAGTGATAGAGTGTGAGTATTGGCTTGGGGGTATAGTGTTATCGAGAGGCCATCTGTCTCCAGCTGGACCATTAGCTCTTCAGCTGTTCAGAATGTGCCACAGATCAGTCAGTCAGACAGGTATACAAACACACACACACACACACGCACACACGCACACAAACACTGGGTCTTACTGTGATGACTGCAGCTGACAAATCAAGTTTGACATTAGAGGTCAAAGGGGGATCAGCAGCTTCCTATTCACTGATATGGTACAGCATAATGTTACTACTATATCTGAGCTGGCAAATGTAAACAAGATACACATCCAAAATACTCACTGCTGCCAGAATTCAATATTTAGCTTACAGAGAGCGTAGCAAAAAAACAAGCTTTATACACTCTGAGATCATCCGAACACAGTTGTACTTTTGTAATGGTGTTATCAGGAGAGAAGCTCCTCGAATAGAAACTGAGGCTGGATGTGACACGGCTCATGCAATCTGGCATGGACATTCACCACTGAGCATATGGAAGGACCCCGGCTGCTGGCAGGTGGTGGTGATCTTCTGATCTCCAGCACTGCCAAGCCCAGCCATGCTAGACAGCCTGAACACTGCCAAACTAGACCAGACCAGACCAGACCAGTTAGCACTCTGAGCTCTCAGAGGCACATCTATTTTTCTAGCCATAACATTTGGGGCTTCGTCCACCTGAGGTAAGCCCAGGCTGCTTTGTGCCAGGCAGCTCTGTACGGTAACAAGCCCATGCCGAGGGACATGGTCATGGGCATGAGGGGAGAGACTAGTTGGCGCCTGTGGCTCTATCTTTTAGTGTGTCAGATGGCTCACATGCACATACACATGTATGCCTTTTCTCTCTTTAATTACATTCCAATTAGAGCTGCATTATAAAGCAACGAAAAACAGATAAATCTAAAAATATGAGGAACCTCTGTCATAGATATTAAATTAAATTCATACTAAAGGAATGACCAAGGAACACATTTTCAGCTATCACAATGTGACATATAATGCAAATGAAAACAGCTGACATGGCTTTTTCCTCCTTTATCATGGCTTTTTGAAACCTTTCCTTATTCCCATCCCCCTTTTCATCCCATCTTCCACCCTTTTCCCTTACAACATCCTGCTTCTTATCCCCATTACATGGAGGTTTTACAATCGTAAAATGCAGAGCTAGCCATTCTGCAGCTCAGCCACCCGGGGCGTTCAGTCATCCAGCTGGTAGGCCAGCCACAGAAGCCGCTTGCTCCATCTTCACTATATGACATTTTGTGAATGGTGGTGGTGGTAGGGGGGAATCAATCCGACCAGTACAGGATGTTCATAATAAGTGGTGAGTAACTGCAGCATGATTCATGGCCATCCTCCTCAAAGAGCTGCCCTATTCCTGCTCAATGGAGCTGCTTTCACCCTCTCCTGTATTCTTTATTTTTTTTACACTCTCATTCCACCTCTTCTCATCTCTCTCACTCTCCTTTCCTCTTGCTGCCTCTCAAGGAACAGGCAAGTGCTGGGAATAATCTGTGTCAGTTCCAACTGAGGCTGACCAGAGCTGAAACACTTGGTAGATATATACTGTAGGGAGAAGACGGTAGTGGCTGCATGACTGAAAATGCACAACATCAGCAGGACTTATTGTTCAGTAAGATACTGCTGACATACCTGGATTCTTTTGAATTACATTGCAACTAGATCATATATACGTCTAGAAGAAATGTGGCTCCATAGTGTTGTGGTTTATATGTTCGCCTAACAAGAGAAAGCTCCCCAGTGCAATCCAGGGAGCGAATCTAAATAAATGTTTGCTTCTAGAACAATTTAGACTTGTTTTGTTTGTTTTTTTCAGTGGACACAGAGCAAGTGAATTTAGCAAGTTGCAGAAATTTTTGTCAGTGCTTTGCTGTCTATCTTTTTGTGCCCTTGGTGTGATCTTTGTAAGGATCCCCAAGAAAGGTGCAAAAGTCCTGAAATTCATTTATTTGTACATAGGTTCTCTTTTTAGTCTTTTTCCAGTTTCATCCATCTCCATAATGCTTCTTCTAAAGTCCTGTGAAAGTTGTTGTGATTGATGCACGGCTCTTTCTTGATGAGAGGAGAAATTGTCAGTAACCAGATGTATGTCTTTATTTGGAGGGCAGGCTTGATTGCAGCCCTCACTCCAATGTCAGCTGTTAGATGTTTCCTAACTGGAACATCTCCAAGTGACTTACTTTTAGAAAATTCCCTTACTTAATGCAGTAAAGACATGAAAAGTTACCGGTTAAGTGTAATTATGTCTGTGCCTTAAATGAAGCTCAGACAACAATGCAGAGTGCAGAAATCCTAGTGCTTTCAGAGGGTTTGCAACATTTCTCCTGTAAATATATGTTTACTTTTCATGCTTTATGTTTCTGAGATTTTACAGATAAACATGGGGAGAACCAAAACTAAACCAAAACTGAACTATAAACACTGAACAGAATAATAATAAAATTATTAATACAAAATAATAATGCAGACCTTTTTTTTTTTACTGTGGTAATAAATGTGTATGAGAGAATTAATGGCTCCACCCTCTTTCATATTTGCCCTTTTTTTTAATGAGAAAAGATAGATTTGTATTTCTGAGTTGTGGAAGCATCAGCAGAGAGGATTAACAACAGCTTAAAAAGCTTGAATTAATAATTCTTTTCCACTTTTTTTTTCCACAGGATGTGTTTCACACTCCCCGTATCATGTAAAAAAGCTTAAAACTGAGGGTGAAAAGCTAATTCAAGGAAAGCTAGTTCTGTGCTAATACTAATTGTCTTTTCAGAGTTTCAAATGTGTTGTGAGCGAAACTGTTGTTAATAAGCTTTCAATTATTTTAAGTGCTGAAATATTCTCGGGCAAATCAAAAATTAAAACTCTTCTCTTCCGCGGCCGGGTTTCTCTAAACGTTTAAAGCTGAGGAATAAAAAAAGCAAAATTAACATTCATGTGAACTATTCATTCAAAAAGCAGGACGCTAATGAGCTATACCTGAACAGTTACCTGTGCTCTCCACTGCATTTGGATTCTGTGGTTCTGAAGTCTTCACAATCAATGTGAGACCGCTGTCTGTTAACACATCCATCAATAAGGCTCAACGCTGCACCACCCACGCATCATTTTGACTGTCCCACCTGTTGCAAGACAAAGAGAAACAGAAAGAGACATGAGTAAGAAGGCAATCGGTAAAAGGGCGACTGCCGTGTGTCTGAGGCAGAACAGCATTAACGGCAGTGCATTAGATTTCATTACAACAAAGACTGACACTAAACGCAGACAAACAAAGTTGCAACAGTTGAAGAAAGCGCTCCAAACGTGATAAAGACATCAAAGAGGCCCTCGGGGCATCAAACAATCACTCTTTTTTTTTTTCTCAGTATCACAGATTCGTGTACTAGATTAATTTAAACTTTGCCAACCACAAAAGTACACAAAGAATTGCAGCTTAGATCACTATGGCAACTGTATGCCATACAATCCTATTTTAAGCTTCATTTAACATTTATAGCAGAGTTGTTAACCTATGCCAACCTTACATAGGCGGCTCTGAGCACATTTGTTTATCGTAATTAGCTGACTCCCTCCCTCCTGTGTGCCTCAGCAGCAAGAAATCCAAAGCAGCTCAAAGAGGAGAGATTAAAGAGATGTGACTGAGGCGGTGACAGCAAACTGTGAACACTGACAATACTTTTTATTGTGGCAAGTGATGGTGAAAGTGGGGGTGGGGATGATTGAGCGTACACGCGTGTGAGGGTTGGGTACAGTGTAATACAAAATAATATGTTAAAGGGTAGCGAGAGAAGAGAGGTTGAAGTTTGTCGGCCTTTTAAAAACAGGCACAGGGGAGTGGATATTAATGTATTGTGATTGTGGAAGAATAATGGCAATAAGAGAGACTCTGGGCCGGTAAATGATGAACATTTGATGTTGTGGCCTCCTGCCTGCTTATATTGTTTTCTTTTTCCTCTCCTGCAGTCCTCCTCTGGAGGAGTGGTGCTGCAGGATGACAAATGAGCCCAGGGAGGGGATCTAATAACACGATCTCCTTGTGGTGTGAAAAGGGTGGCTGGGAGATTAAGACAGACGGCAGACAATAAGACAAAGGTAGTGTGTGGCTGACTACAACCAACTGCCACCTCTTTCATCCTATTTCTTCTAAATGTCATTAGCTGTTCACTGACCTGAGCGAGAGCGCTACCTGAAGGGAACCCCTGCTTCAGCTTACAGTTGCATACACACCAGCTCAGTGGGTAATTACCTCATGAGCCATCACATCTACTCATGTGTGCAGCAGGTACAGGGACCCTGTAGGTAGACTCAGCTAGATCCTGTTCTTCTCTTCAAAGAGAAGCACTGTTACACCCAAAGCCTGGGCTTAAGTGTACATTTACAGAGCTATGAAATGGTTTTGAGGCCATCTCCTATCAATTCACCTTACTGAGAAACTGAAATTCTACATCTGGCAATGAAGACATCCCCTCCCTGCACATGAGCTGGAACGGGATATCGCCACCAAACTAGCTGGCCCGGTTAAGCTGGGCTCAGCTTTATCAGCCTCATCAATGCAACAATCTCGAGGTGAATAGCGAAGTCACAACAGCGCCCCATTATAAATAGGCTGTAGCCACCAAGCAGTGTGTCTCCAGCATGGCTGTGGCACAACACACAGCTGGGATGCTGGTCCAGTCACAGAGGTGCTGCTAGAGTTCAGCGCTGAGAGCTGTGTGTGTGTGTGTGTGTGTGTGTGTGTGTATGTGTGTGTGTGAGAGAGTGTCTGTGTTTATGCTCAGTTGCATGTGTGTTAGATAAAGCCCCAAGGCTGAGGATCCACAGCATCAACATCCACTGGCAGAGGCTGCACATACAATCACATGGCGAGAGGGAGAGAGAAGGAGAGAGAAAATGAAAGCCAGGCATTTAACAACACTCCCAACACCCCTTCTGCCAGCCAGCGCCAGTGCTTCAAATGTGTTTATTTTCCACATTATTCATGATTCTTCTGTATGTTCCCTCCCTCCCTCTACCATCTCCACCACTCTGTCAAGACCTGACGAGAGGCCATTTCAATAATGAAGATGGACTAACTGCAATAGAGAGTGCACATAAATTGGAGCTACAGCCAACAAGCATGTCCAATTTGCCAAGCGGTTAAGCCTGATGTCTGGGTGCAGCTTTGAGAGAGCGCCACGGCTGCCGTCAACAGGTTTGTGCCGACCTGATTCATCCATCCACATCATTAATACTTCACAGAGGGCACCACCATTTAACTCTGCTGCAGGAAACCACTCTTTAAACACCACACATTAGGGCACATAATCACTGTGCACTCATTTCTGTAGCGTTCAGCAGGTGTAGGAAAATAGCTAGTACTTCTGACCCCCTCCATTGTTCTTGCATGTGGGCTGGGGTCCTTTGCACGATGAGAAACTGAAACAGAGACAAAGAGCAGCGAGTCGAAAAAGCCAAACAGAATGATTAAAATTTGATTTATCCTTTTAAACCTTCCTCCACACACGCCAAGTGTTAATGTGCAAGCTGGATAACAAGATAAGAACATGTTTACTTGGTCTATATGGAACTTATCAGCACCACAATCTAATTCCTGCAAGCCTCTTCCCAGGTCGCCGTTTCACTGCATTTCTCCTCGATCCAATTGCGTTTCTCGTCAGTGAAGCGGCAACGAGAGGGATAGCTGGAGTGGGATTGTGTATAATTGCCAAAAATACAAGGCAAGGTCCCACAGCAGTAGTATATGTAGGTACAAAGGGCCCATTGTGCCAACAGAGGGACAGAGTCAGGGGCTAAGGAATAGATCCCCAACAGAGGAGCTCTCAAAGAGGGCATAGCACCACAGGGAACACTGATCCAAACAGACAGCGCTGAAATGGCGACTCCTGTTTTCAGCACAGGTATACGGTTTCAGAGCAGGTTCACTGGATGCAGACAGGCTGAGTAACCTGCCTCACACGCAACTCACGGTAATACTCCTGAGCTCGCAGCACTACGTGGTAGGACTACAGAGGAGCACAAATCCAACACGCACACGCACACATCATGAATTTTAAAAATACCACATACTGTATTCACAGACCCACACAATAAAAGCAGTTTGGACTTGTCTTTTAGAATTTCTAAATTTGGGAAGAAAACCTTAGTGCTTCGAGCCAGACTGTGAATGATACTGAGAATTAAGGCTGCTTTTAATAGACGCAGGGTATGACCTCTGGATTTAACCTGCCCTGCTACTGTGAAGAAGAAGTAGAGGGGACTCCCCCTGCAGCTCTTCCTCCGGCTCCTTCTGTTTCTCTATCACAAACGTGAGCTTTGTTCTGTCAAATGGTCAACAGGCCTCCTCACAGCTCATATGTCAGAGCTCTCCTCTTTTGAGGGCCAAGCGAACCTCAGAAAACCCTTTCATCAAACCCCTTGCATCAACTCATGTTGCTATGTTCTGATAAATGCTCCAAGTGAACACATTGCAAAGGCTTCTGCAGCTGACCGCCCGCTGAATGCCAACATGTTAAACAAGTGAGCTATCAGCGTTTGCAATTATAGCTGGTCGATATGGCAGCACAATATTCATTCTTTTTTTAAAAATATTGTGTTGTTTAAAAAAAGGCCATTATACGAAGCCGTATACAATTAGATCGGTAAATACAAGAATGATATATAACATTAGAACCACATGGAAAAAAATAGATACAGTGAACACATTAGCAGTGTTGTTAATTTGCACCTGCAGTAACAGTGTTCGACAGCATTTAGTTTTTGACAGCAACAACTGCTGCACTGGTAGCGCCATATGTTTCCTGAGTTGTGCCTCTGCTTTTGTTTCAGCTGCCTCTTCGACACAAAGCTCACACCGGCTAACTCTTTTGCAAGTTTGCTCCTCAGGTTAGCCCTGCGCTGCTGCTGAGGAGAAATCTCAATGATTTTGTCTCTGACACATGGAGAGGGAGAAAAAAATGCAATCCTTATCTGTAAATCTTAATTCAATGGTGTTTCCTACACGTGCCTCTGCTACTGTGCGCCTTCCTTGTCAGCTGTTTTTGATCCAACATCCTCACCTAAAACCCCTGACACGGCCACGATGATGGCAGAGATATGGCCTGTGCTTGAGATAATCACTGTCAATCACAGGCTGCTGAAGAGCCCGGGAAGCATCTGATAGGTAAAAAGTCACTATGAATCAGGATTATAGAGTTGGATCTTTATCAGCACAGCACAACCTGCAGAGACAGATCTGGACAATTGTAGCTACTGTTATCCCTCAGGCCTCTGCGCGCTTCACAATGAAGGTGCCGACCCAGGACTGTATTGCAGGAGAAGCCATTAATGCTTTCTTCCTATTAACATGACTGTAAGCGTGCTGAGATATAATGTATGAGTGACGCTACCGATAGGATTTAATCTAAGCTTGCGTGGCCTTAGTGTGCACCACCACCGCTTTAATGTTGTTAAAGCTGAAGTTTCCTTATTTAGTTATTAAGGTAATATGTAGTTAACTAGGGCTCAGATTTCCAAAACTGTGCTTTGCTCCACCATTATCGTTCTTTAGATAACCGTAAACAAAATGCTTCCTGTGTCTTCAGTGAAAGCTAAGTAAGGTCTCAGGTCTCTTGTTGGAAATAGCAGAATGAACCCCCACTGAAATATAATTCAATGTAAAATAATACCTCTTTAATTTTTGTTAAATTTGTAGCTCGCTAAAGTGTGTAAGCATTCATTCAGTTCTTCCCGCTGCAGACACAATACAGAAACATTAACACCTTATTGTTTTACCGTTGATACTATTGCATTTCATTCCAAGTTGTTTGCTACTCTGTTTTCACAAATGCAGTAATAATCACACGCAATAACTACTCCATTAAATGACTTATGCGCATCGTGCGCGTTATTGCAGTATTAATCCCCCATTTCAGGTTTGAGGGTGTTTTTTTCATATTTAACAGATAAAAATATCATTTATTTTCTATTATCATTTTTGAAAACGCTCTTGAACATTTATTTAAAATGATTGCGGGTTATTTTAATATAGGATCCTGACAGTAGGATCATTTAAGTGTGCGGAAATAATCAATACCCAGGAAATTGCTGCAGATTAAAGGAGGTGTTCTACCCAGGCTGCACCAAGGTGATTTCTCCTATTTAAAATTATTATGGAAACATGTACACTTTGTAACAGGGGGGAGATTGTAGATAAGTGCTTTATTAGATGACTTGGATACACAGAATTTCACAATAAAAGATGGTTTCAATTCATTTTCTTATACAGTGCAGAACCATGTACTGAGGTTACTTTTCAAATGCAAAATATTACACATTAAATACAGCTGTTATTCTATCAAAAATATAAATGCAACTTGTTTGAAGACTTCAGCAAAGTTACGTAACTTGTTAACAAATGGCAAATGTTGAAACAGAGAGGCAAAGCTGAAAAATTCTCTGCAAGCTGCAGATGATTCCTTAGCTTTGAGCATTTTGATGTTGAAAGCATTTCACCTCTATTAGCAAGCTTTACTCTGTAGTCCTCCTAGAGGCCTTTTCTGATTCCAGAAGGAACATGCTGTTGACTTTTCACCACCGAAAGGTGTTCTTCTCTGATGACATGACCGCCCGCTGTGTGGTCGACTTGTTACAGGCATGGCAGGTTGCTCGCTTTCAAAAACAAAGCTCAAAATCTAAGAGCATGCTGCCAGATAAATGGAACATGTCCAGATGTAAAGGCATCTCTTCATAAGCTATCCTGCCCTTGATGGCGTTGTGTCGTACTGACCTGCTTTGTTCAGAAATGTTTTTTTAAAAAGCCATTCCTGCACAGCAAAAAAGAAAAAAACACTATATATATATATATATATATATATATATATATATATATATATATATATATATATATATATATATATATAGATAGATAGATAGATAGATAGATAGATATAGATATATATAGATATATATAGAGATATAGATATAGGTATATAGATATAGATACATATAGAGATAGATAGATAGTTATAGATAGATATAGATATATAGATACATACTCATATGTAATCACCATTTTCATTACCCCTGTTTTGAGTTTAATTATGTGACACGGTTAACTACCTACCACATGGTATATGAATTTTACATCACTTGATATTTCCTAATAACTGTTTCTCTTGTATCTTCTATGCAGCCTGAGCTCTTCAACAGTGGGGTGAAGAAGACGGTAGGAGATCAGGAAAGGAGAAAAATAAGTATAGGGAAGGTCAAGAGTGAGAAGAGAGAGACAGCCGATTACAATAAATCCCTGCGCGCCTCCAGAGGCTGCTCTCGCATGTGTTTACAATACTGCTTCATTCATACATGGACCGTTGATCAGTCAAAACAAGGTTACTGCTTAAAAAAAAAAACGGGGATGGGATGGGGCACTACCCAGTGAATGGCAGAGAGAAGAATGGCAATAAGGCAGGCAGTAGGCGAGGTGTTAAAAGTTGATTAGGTTGTTAAAGGTCATATAGTCAGGCCTCATCAGCTGTCCCAATGGAGCACAAGAAGCAGCTCAGGGCCTCAGCACTGCTGCTAATGAGACAGAAGCGATGGCATCCTCACTAACATATGGATATATCCTGCTTCCATGTACAGCAGTCTCCTTATGGTATATAAGCGCATACCACAACCCACTTAATGTGATGACATTAACAAAAAAAAATCTTGACTAGCCTCAGGATGTTATAACAAGCCCAGTACAGTGTGCACAGGAAGACTGTGTGAGACATGTAATGCTAATTTATTTGATCACTGAAACTAAAAATGTATGGTATGTTTGAACATGCTTATGCACACAAAGCTCACACATCCACGCACGCATACGCATGCGCTGGCACAGCATAAACTTTCACAGCACAGATTCATTTGCTCATTTGTGCAAATCTGTGTTTGGTCCACCCACTGCTCTTGAAGGGTCAGTCTTATGAAACAATTGCGTATTTAATGAGGCTCTGCATACAAGCAACTCTGTGCACGAGCTCGAACATGCACACACACGCACAAAGGCACACGCTAACATTCCCATACACACTCATTATGTACGCAGTGCTCCCACTCAGTACAGTTAAAAAGATGCTGATGTATGAGTAACTGCTGATAAATACAGAAGATGCATCCACCCCCAGAAACACAGAGCCAAACCTAACAATCATGACCATCACTTCGATCTCCTGACCGACACACACACAGTGCCAAGCGCTCACACGCTTGCGCAGATAGCATGCATCGAATAATCTTTGCTGCAACAGCAACGGAGATGCAATTATCATATTTCCAACAGGTGCATTTATTAGAGCTACGCTTCATTTGCTCTGCTGAATCTAAATCAGGCTGTGCAGACTGGGGGCTGTTACTTCAGTGCTAATACAATGACATAATGTCCTGCAGGTTTACATTCCTGCAAAGGCCCTCTGTCAATGTCTGTTTCTGCCACAACGATTCCTGTCAGGCACGTTGTGGGCTGAAGAGATCAATATTTTTTATTACCACCACTTTATTCAACCTTTCTCGCATACGCTCTGAAATAATGGACATTTATGCCATTTTCAGGGCCACTGCCTTTCTTTTCTTTGCATTTGAGCACATGTGTCTCACGCAGATCTGTGTGTGTGTGTGTGTGTGTGTGTGTGTGTGTGTGCTCCTTGCTATGAGCATGTAGTAATCTTTGTCTCTGGCTATTTATTATGTACAGGGATGTGTGTGTGCGCGTGCCTGCATGTGTGTACTAACATTTATACTGTGTGTACAAGTGTGCATGCTACGCGTGGCTTCTCATGTAAGAACTTAGAGTCCCTCATAATGAGAAGCCCTTAAAGGTGAGGCTGGATCACAAGGAAAGGGCAACAGAGGAAGTGATGATGGTCGCTATGGTGTTGGCCTCCATGTCAGGCAATCACAGCTTAGGGAAAAAAGGCACATGTAGCAACACAGAGCATATACTGTACCATTTTAATTCAAGCTCTGCAAGAACAGACCTGCCTACAGCAAAGATGGTGGAAAAAAGCAAAATCACACTCAATATCAGTGTTGGCTACAACTGCCAAGAATGGCTAATCAATAAAGCAGTGCACCTATGGGAGACATGTTCCATTAAGTCTGTGGGTCAATGTGTTTGCCAGCAGATAGCACTGGTTTATTTTCCCTGATACTTGTCCCCATCCCCATGCCCCACATGCTTGATTAGCTGCCCTGCTTGGCTCCATTGATGTGTATCAGTGATCACCTCCGGAGTCCTATCAGTCAGTGACTCTCAAGAAGGCACATGGTGAACATATGCAACCTGTGACCTCCGCCCTCTGCTCCCCGACCCTGAATGACCCTCAGTTAATTAGGTGCGTGTTTACCCAACACCTGCTCCACTTGCAAAATTACTCTTCTATCTAAAATACACAAATACTATTAATGATTTATGCTGCAGAGGAGGATTGAATATTGAGCAAGCTAGCTAGGAGACAAAAGACTCCAGCCAAATTTTAACTATCCAATACATGTTATTGGCTGCTTTGAAGAAAATGTGGGTTTCATTTTTGCATAAATGACCATTTGTCTTTTTCCTATTTTTCATCAAAAGCAAGGTATTTTGTCAACACATGCATGACAGTCATTACACAGGCTGAGAACAGAATATGCACCTATCACAGGAGCTAATAATTAATGAAATGACCTCTGAAGGCTGCACCCAAAGCAAGCCCCTCTCATCTCTGCCACACACACACACACGCACATAGATACACACACACACATGCTAGTAGAATGGAAAGGCGGCTGGAACCTGCCAATTATTCTCTACTTTACTGGACCGTCGCTACATCGGAGGTGTGATTGGAATAACAACCATCCAACCACGCAATTCACCGTTCCCTGTAGGGCAGCACTGAACCAGCAGGGGAAGAAGGAAAGGTGCGTGAAGGGATTGTTGCGATGATGAGGAAGAGGGTGCATACAAGACGGAGGAAGGGGTGGAAGTGGGGAGGCGGGAGGGGGGTAAAAGCAGAAGCTTAGGATTGCGTGATGAAGGAGAGGAAGGAGGGGAGAAGGGAAGAAGTCGAAACTGGGGCTACCTGGCAACATGCAGAGGCAGAGGCAGTGTGAAAGTGAGTGCTGTCTGAGTGACACTCACTCTCATATCCCCCCTCTGGGGAAATAACCCCCTTAATCCAACATGCTCTTTCAGATAGACAAGATCCCCCTTCTTCTCCCAGCAAGGATATGAAACGCTCGCCCCTTGTGATTCAAATACCAGGGATGAGGGCTGGAAATCGAATAGACAACAATGTGACGTGGCACAGCTAGAGAAAGACATCAATGTCCCTGTCTCCTCCTCTACAGCAGCTGACTCACTGCCACAGAGTCATTGGTTACCATCTGAGGAAGTGGCCTGCCATTGGCTAGCTGTTGGGAGGTGGCATAAAATTGGTAGTAAGAGGCACTATATTAGATAATAGACTGATTTTACTACAAATGCCTGTTTTTTATAGATGAAAGAATGTTGGATGTTTGCATTTAAGCTTTTAGATTGTGCTACCATGTGCAGTTTTTGTCTAAAATAACTGGCCTAAATAACCAGCTCCTTTGTCATGATTATTAAAAAATCCCCTTCGATAGCCTTTCCACTGTGTTTAATGCCTAGACCCTCTTTGTAATATACTTTCTCATAAGCACACACAATGTTACAAACATTCAGAGACAGAGTTAATTAACAGTACGCAGCGCTAGATGGACCACAGAATCAATAAAGTCAAGGCGGGCCCAGTCGCAGCAGGCCGAGCGGCAGGACCCGCCAACCACACAGCCTTTTCAGTGTGAACCGAGGGAGGTCTTTTTCTCTCCATACTGGTAAATCACTCCACAGCCAGGCTGCTTGGTACACAGAGCGAACTGCAGAGCTAGGCCGACACAGTGTGATATTATATTAGCATTACAAAGGCTTTCCCACCATCTGTGACACACTGTGGAAAAAAAAAAATCACTTTTCTGTTTCCAAGCCCCAACTGCTGATGTTTCCATAGGTTCTGTGAGGAGGGCTGATGGGACTGTGGCTGGGAATGAGAAAAGGAAACCTGCGTTAAATACAGCCTCTGAGACATGTGATTCACTTCCAGTACAGTGCATACAGTACACGCAACGGTTTCAAAGCCTCACAGTTTTTCTAAGACTTTAACTTTCAGATCAGGGTTAACAAATGTGTTCATTCACAGCTATTACAGACCTACTAATACTACCACACTCCACTGGTATGTCTACTCTGATTCAAAAAGATGGCTGGGTTTATGATAATTTCCAGCATAGTGTCTGATAAAAAAAATTTTAAAAATCCATAAAGTGCTATGTTCTCATCAGTGAGAGCAGATAGAGTTCTGTGCTTCACTCAGCGGCCTAGGGGAATGAATAGACTTGGCTCATCCACACAGTTCTCCTTGCTTTCCACTGTAGCCTGTTGTCACTAGCCCCTGGTCGTACGCCAGTCGCCTACTTGGCAGGGAGAGGTGCTGTACAAAGCAACTGGCAGGTCTGGTAAATAATGCTGATGGAGTGTGATAGAGAGAAAAGCATCTCCTTTATTCCACACAGCTACTCTATCTGTTTCAGTGAGGTGGGGTGTGGGGGGGCAAATGCTGCCTTTTTTCTGCATTCTATTTGACTGGAGAATCGGGGGGGGGGGCAACGTACCTAGCTCCTTGTTGTGTTATCTTTCATTATGTTTGCCAGCTTAAGAAAAAACAATAGCCCTCAGCCAATGGCTTCCCAGAATACGTAGCACTAGAGAGCAGACGATCTGGGATTTATAGTTGAAACTTCATGCATACAATTACACAGATGAAGGAGGGGCAAGTGGACAATAGCAATGCAGCACTGAGGGGAAACACTCATCTAGGCAATCATGCAAAGTCCTCTACTTAGTCAGTGAAACAGGAAAATGGAGAGTGAGAGAGATACATGATTATCACCCACTGCCTGACTGACTTAGTTCAAGCTTCAGTATCACATAAACATGATCCTGCGTGAATGCTGCATTTTCCTCAGCAAAGCTGAATTAGGTGAGCATGAGTACGAAATAAAAGTTCAGTCACCGTACCAAAGAGTTCTGCAGTATATTTGCATGTACTATGTATTATCCTATTACCACTGCTCATTATCCCCACTGACTAAATTTACAACCCTCAGTGCCTCTTTAAAGGCATGAAGGGGATGAGCTGCTTACCAAGGAACTTGACTGAATAGGAGAACTCCCTGCTTAGCTTACCTGCACACTTTTCATTGCTTTAGGAAAAGTAACCATGCACACTTATCAGTGGAAAGATAAGAAAACAAATCCTGCATCTGACAGTTCATGATCCCATATACAGGCTCTGCATCAACTGTATCACATATATATGAATGAATATACTGCACATGTGGATCCCTGTCATCTGCTGTGGATATTAACCGGGTGTATTACTGCATATAAAGAAAATATATGGCCCAGTGGCGATAAATAAAGACACTGTCATCCCTGTGGGAGTGCACAGGGTCAATGAGGTTTCCAGCCCAGTGTAATATTCCTGTCACTGAGCCTCATTCTGCAAACACCTGTAGATGCATCCAGCATCGTCCTTTTCACTAAGTGTAATTCGCATTAGCATATGGCCCAGAATATCCAGTGTGGTGAAGCAGTCAGGAAGACAGCCTGGTGAGAGCAGAAGGTAGCAAGGTTAGCTCTCTTGTCAAAACCAATATCCACCTCTTGAAGACTAGACTGGGGAGCAGCAGCCAAAATCATCTGCATAAAGGAGAGGCACTAAAATCACCTCTCATAAAATACGACAGGGGAGCCAGCTCACACTGGTTAAAGCATGATGAAAGGAATGGAATCCAGCACAGCTCCCTGTCTGTGGATAATCAAACAACCCTGGCACTAAAAGCATGGCATTCAAATTCAATTGTGAAAGCTGCTACTGTCTGAGGAAAGAAAAAGACATGAGGGAAAAATACACTCTTGTTGTTTTGAACTCTGTGGGAGCTTAAAAGATGTGTTTTATAATGCCACCCATTAGGAAAAAAAATTTTTAAAACTGAAAAAAAAAAGTTAAGGGTAGCCTTAGTGTATGCTGGAGTAAAGAAATGTAATTGTGTCAAATGGTGGCTGATTCGTAATGCAATGAAAGCAATAAAGATTTATTAAAGTGCCGGCAGGACCATGATATGATGTCTTCAAACCAGAGCATGACAGCCACATCTAATCCCCAAGGAAACAGCAGTACAAATTAACCAGCAGACGATGACAATATATCACATGGACTGTCAATGCGCAAGATATCCTTGTTTCTACAAGCTGATCACCTTGTACGGCTGCATTGTCAGAGAAAAAGGCTGAAAAATGAAAAAAAAGCATTCTTGTGCATATACAGTATATATATCTATATATATATATATATATATA
This sequence comes from Pterophyllum scalare, assembly GCA_024447675.2. Taxonomy (NCBI): domain Eukaryota; kingdom Metazoa; phylum Chordata; class Actinopteri; order Cichliformes; family Cichlidae; genus Pterophyllum; species Pterophyllum scalare. Next base: position 91,225 of record JAMQGT020012161.1, read on the forward strand.
TATATATATATATATATATATATATATATATATGCATTGCAATGCAGCCGAGGCATCGGCGAGCATGTATGAATGCCTTATTACAGTTTGTGAAGTGGAGCTGGGTGCAGGGAGGGAGTGAGGAATGTCTCAGTGACAGAGGCAAAGGCTGATGAAAGCCCTGCTCAGAGCAGTTGAAAGCACAGACACATGACACAGCTCATAACTGCTCACCATCCAGGACAGGATCGTATTCATGTAGCCCTCTCCTTCATGTATATTTAAACACTCGCAGCTCTAGCTCAATTTCAGCTAAAAAAAAACTTTTTTCAACACATACTTTACATTTAAATATATATTTATCAGTCTTACGTATAAGCTGCTGATGGCCCTTAAAATAGACTCAAATCTTTGTGTCATTTTTAAAAAACAAATTGTAATCAGTAGAAATTGAGCAGGCTGTAGTGGCCAAGACACATTAAGACTGCGATCTTACACGTGGTGTATCTTCAAGGCCTTTGGTGTTTTTTGTGTATGGGTGTCAATGTGCGAAAGCGTGTGGGTGTGTTTGCTTGACTATATCTTTGTGTAAGAGAAAAGGGGAATGACGCGACTATGGGAGCGACTGAGTAAGAAGGAGAGAAAGAATATGGACAGAGTGAATGAGTGTGAATGAGAAGGAATAAAAAAAGCGGTGATGGCGGCAGCGGCGGTGGTGATGGGGGGTCTGTGCGAGCCCAGGGGGTAGGTAAGATTACAGATGTATACACAATGTTCTAGAGCACAGGCCAAGGGCTGAATAACAGAGTGTTGCTGTTTCTCCAGAGCTGCTTGCTGCAGCTCACTCTGTGCCTTGTTCTGCTCAATGCCCAGGGCAGCCATTCAGAGACGCTCCCCAAGTAGCAGCACGGATAGACTTTCATATCCCGAATAACGACAGAATGGCACCGTTGCTGATGAGCCTTTGGAAAAACACCCAAAGCAGAGAAATTCAAGAAAGTGCACATTTTCTCCAGCACCTAGCCCTTCAAAGAGCATCTCTATCTTCTATTATTTATGTAAATTTGCAGTGTTCCTAATGTTAAGATGCAGGGCAGTGAGTAAGCCTCCTTCCATTATCATTACATCCAGATTAAGGTGTTACTACAATTATCTCAACTGCCATGTAAACATCCAGGCTCATGTTAGTCAAATTAAGGTAGGAATAATCTGATTACCCTGGCTTACCTGTCAATTACTGTGACATGTATAGAGCTTAGTGTAACTTCTGTCTATGCTCTGATTCTGCACATGATAATGGCAGGACAAAAAAGAATTTTTTTTACACTTGGCATAGGTAAGAAAAGTTTTGACAGCATAAAAAACAATGGCCCTCTTTTACTATTTACAATAATATCATATCTACTGCCTCCTACAGTTTAACCCTTCCACTAATAATCCTGATGATCAAAAAGTTAAAGTGACAAAAATCCGATTTGCTGAGCAACACTGGCGTAAATGCAGTCTGTCTGCCATTGCACACTTTTCGAATAAAGCAAGCAGTGAAGCTGCCACAGTATAAAAAAAAACAAAGGCAGAACTGCTGTTGTCAAATGTTGTGTCTGTCAATTTGAGGATAATGTACTATGCAGTAATAAAAGGTAAGACATGTGAAGGCTGTTTTCTCAATAGTAGTGATATCAAAATATGTCCTGTGAATTTTGCACTTGTACAAACAAATGTTATACTTGTCTTTGGTAATTTGCCTCTTTTGTACCTTCTAGTCTCTCTCCACTTTGTATGACAAAAACTTCACATCACAAACTCATATCTACTCCAGTGAGGAGCAGGCTCAAAGCCAGACAGCACATAAGAGGAACTAATTACCTTTTTATGTAATTATTTACTTATAAAAATCAACACTTCAGAAAACTGTTACCTGCCATTTATACTAAGTAGGACGGGTGTTTTTGTTCCAGGTCTTTTTTCTGGATTGACCTAAGGTTGAGCAACTTGAATTGAAACACCTGTCCTACTTTTATATATGTATATATATATTAAACTGGAGAGTTGTGCATTACTAGACCCTGTGAGGACCCTGGCATGAATCTGCATTAGTTTCTGCCTGGTCTGTTTTTATTAAAGTTAACACAAGGCTATCAGAGCTATTTGGCATTCACTGGTGTAAGTGCACATGTGAACCTATCCTACTCATATATAATCTTATGTGTATTAAGCCTTTACTCTTTAACTTATTAAATGCAGAAAAAAAAACAGATTACAATTTTAATTAGATGAAGGCCGACTCTGGGGAGGTCTGCGGTTACTGCAGCAATCAGATGGGAGCGGGACAAACCAAAACACAAATCTACGCATTTTTTTGCAGACCAGAGGAATACATCATTCCTCAAATTCACCCTGCAAATAACAAGCAGCACTGGAGGTGTCACAAAAAATATCAGGGCCTTTTTTTTTTGTGTTTTTTTTTCTCAAACAAATGCTGCTTTTGGGATACCAAAATAATATTTTCCAACAGGAGAATAAGACTGTTATGGGGGTAGCAAAAATGCAATCATGTAAATTGCTATAGTAAAAAAGGCAGTTGCGTTCACACAGAATGTGGATGTAGCTGTTGAGAGCTGTGCTGTCATTATGTAATGGTGCTGCTTTGTATTGTCACAATGTATATTTTTATATGGAGCCCAGGAAGAATAGTTGTTGTGATCCAAAAGCTAATGGCAGTCTATAAACACAAAGTATTTTGATTGGACAAACTGCCAAAGACTCTTTTCAACTACACACAGAAAACTGTGCAGGAATCCCTCTCTTTGAAAACTGCTTAGTGTACATGCTTGCAAACCGAAAAGGAATGATCACGGCGTGTATATTTAGATTCAGGATATCCCTCAACATTTCCAGCATGGACAGCCATGACAGGAGTCGATCTAATGCTGCAGCTCCCTCTTAAGATTGAGCACATGTAATTCCATTGCTCCCATGGCTACTCGAGGCTCGCATTGTTTCCGAGCAATTTCATGAAAACAGAGTTGCTGGATGGTAAAAGCTAGTTTCAGTTGACTGACTCTTGAAAAAGCTAAATTTCTGCATGTACATGTATTTATACTTTGCGCCTGTGTGTCACACTCATTGGTACGTAAGAGGAAAATAATGAAGGAATATTTTCTGCTTCCTTTAGCTTATTAATATTACTATTATTTTCCCTATGTTTTTTTTTCTTGGTTGTTGTATTTTTTTAACATGTTCAAAATGAAGCCACAATAAATAAATAAATAGACAAACAAAACCAAGGCAATCTGACAAAAGAACCTCACAACTTTCAGCGACCTGTGGGGCCGCCCCCGATCATGAATATTTAAGACAACCCTAATAATATCACACAGACCCTTAACTGTTTCAGAGTCAGAAACTGTGATGATCTTGGGACAAACAATCAATGCTAACCTTGTTAATGCAAGATCTGAATTCATCTCCAACCACATAAAGCAGCAATAAAGGCATTTAATGTTACATTTTGCTTTATGCCGGTAAGTCGCTTTCTGTTGTATTCTGTTCTATTGCATTGCTGTATTAACTGCAATTAAATTAGATTTACATACATGTGCAACATTCACTTGATTTCTTTTGGTGTTTTCTTCCCTTGATCAAAGGGATCCAACGATTTGGGATAAAACCTGTTTGTCCAAACGACTCCACAACCACACTGCTCCCAAATTGGGATTAACACTGTTGTGAAAGGATGAACACAGTCTTCAAGCACATAATTATAATAATAAAACAAGCTTATTAAGCCCTTAACTAAATGTTTGCTCCTCTTTTCCTCTAAGATTTTAGTTCACAGGTGGTGAATAAGCAACAATGCAGGAGCACTATGACTCCTGCACACAGTACTGTGCTAATGCCTTGAGAGACCTCTCATTTCTTTATATTTTTCTATGAAGAAGGAAAATAAGTGGAGTGATTTATTGAAACATGCAAACATACATGGAAACACAGCATATAAGGCAAAAACAGAGTTTGTACAATTTTAACAAGCTTGAAAGTCAATATTTGGTGTGACCACATTTCAGCACAGCCTGAACTCTGAGGCAGCTTTCTTCTCATTTCTTTAAGCAGTCTTCAGGAACAGGTCTCCAGGCTTCTTGAAGGACATTCAAAGCTCTTCTTTGGATGTTGGCTGCCTTTTGTTCTGTTCTCTGTCAAGATGATCCCACACTGCTTCAATACTGCTGAGGGCTCTGGGGAGGCCAATCCATCACTGATAGGGCTCCACTGTGTGTTTTTTCTATCCAAGTATGCACTGCATTGACGATGTGTTTGGGGTCACTGTCATGTGTGAAAAATGAAGCCAATCAGATGCTTTCCCAGATGGTATTGCATGGCAGATCAAAATCTGATGGTCCTTTTCTGCGTTCATAATTCCATCAATTTTGACAAGTTCCCCAACACCACTGGCTGAAATGCAGCCCTCCACTATATTTTACAGATGGCTGTAGACACTCACTGTCTCCTGACCTCCTCTGTACATATTTATGAGGAGTTGAACCAAAACTTTCAAATTTGGATTCATCACTCCATCAGTCCTGCTGCCACTGATTTTCAGTCCAGTTCTTGTGTAATGTGGCATACCTCAGCCTTTTCTCCCTGTTTCCCTTCCTTAAAAATGGCTTCTTGACAGCCACCCTTCCACTGAGACCATTTCTGATAAGGCGTCAGTGAACAGTAGATGGATCAGCTCAAGTGTCAAGTCTTTGCTGTATTTTTCCTGTTTCTTAAGGATATGACTTTCAGATACTATTCATCTGCTGTAGATAGTTTTGTAGGCCTGCCACTTCTTCTTTTGTCCTCCAATTGTTCTGTTTCCTCACAAAACATTTTACAGGACACACCGCACACCGTGCTGAGATATGCAAAGTTTGTGGCTAATAGTTCTTTAGAAATCACTGTGTTGGTGCAAAAATACAATTTTAGTTCTGCGATTTTATGTCTGAAAAACTGTGTTTTCTCTGGCATTTTTCATAGGTTCAACCAAAGAACTGAGAACAAAATATCGGTTTTAGCAACAAGCTGTTAGTAACAAATTATCTGCAAATGCAAATTGCATCTTATATATCAGATGCAATTTAAAATTGGTACTTTTCTAAGCTGCCTCTTATGTGTAGACACAACACTGGTTCATCCCTTGAGTTAGGTGCCTTTTTATGCTTAAATGATTCATAGGTCAGTGTTAAGTGGCTTAACAAACAGAAAACATTCCTATGAAAATGGTCAGGTACAAGGACTGAACTGAAAATGAGTGAAAAAGCAGCCGATGTCCAAAGAAAAGACTTTTAAAAAGCCTGGAAAATGCTAAATATTAAGAAATTAGGGGTGACTCAAGACTTTTGCACAGTACTGTATTTAGCTTGTTACAACAAATTAATAATAATATCAAATAAATTAATACAATAATAAATTAACTGGGCAAGCAACTCAAAAAAAATCAATGTATGTCACTTTATGACATATATTGACTTTTATTGGCAAATGATAATTACTGAAAGGATACTGCGATCATCAAGTTTTCTTATCATCAAGTGTGCATTAATTATCTATGTAAATGATGACCACTGTGGATAGCAGTATGGAGCTGGTGGACGCTCTTATACCTGCCTGTGTGTCAAACTGAGGATCTACTGTCTTTCCCCAAACATGTGAAGGGAGCACTCAAAGTTGTAGCTTTCATTATCAACACTGGTAGTTTACTTCCTAAACATCAACACCAATGAAGCTGCCTGTTTCACATTTGCATTTTTCATAAAAATGATACTGACAGGAGACAATAAAGGAGGGTTACACTGGTAGAAACCCACTGCAAACTCTGCTGAAACCTAAGTCAGAGTGAGTTGTTGCTTAAGTACGGTTGGTTTCAGTTACAAGTTATTTTCTGTAAGCTTGAATGTACACATTCACATTTTTCTGGTCAATCAACGGCCAAAAATCCCAAACATATTCAGATATCTAACATTTAAACTGCATTAACTGAAAGTGCACATCAATGCAGAGCACTGGTTACCTTATAAATAAAAGAATCACAGCAAGTGGTTATCTTATTTTAATGTCAGCGTATGATAAAACTGTATAGCATGCTACATAGACTACTCAGAGATAACAAACATCCAAATGTTATCAACCGAATGATATACCTGAAAATCAGTATTTTCCTTTGACAGTGCATTTTGTGATTCAAAATCAAGGCTGCAGCACTGTTATGTCACTGAAACAATGCACCGACTTCACCACAGCGCCTTTCTGACCTTGTTAGATGCTGTTTTTTCCTTTACAATAACAGCCTAGCATTGGGCTTTTGTCCACGCTGTGGTGGCCTTGCCTCTATCCAGCTTCTCCTGTGTGAATGACAGCTGATAAAAGCCCTGAGCTTTTGCTGGCGTCACCGCCACTATGTAATTCCACTGCAGGGGACTGTGCTTTTAGCTATGAAGCCCACTGTCACAAGTGCACTAAAGACACAGGCACAAACCCTTGCCAAATTGCCCTCTAGCTCCAGAGATATTTCATCTGACATTTTATTGACAGAGACAATTGTCACTAACCATATGATATTTATTGTATTGCATCAGTAGCCCTGCATCTACCACCACCAGCACTGAGATAAGGCTGGCAGCTGCATCAAATACAGCCACCCTAATTATGAGGGTCCGCATTAAAATTTCATAACAAAAAACAAGATGACAATAAAGCCTCTCAAGTCAATAATGCGCCAAGGCAGCACAATACAAAATTATTTTCAACAACCAAGAAACCTCAAGTAAAATACTGAACCGAGCTTAGTTATGCTTGCAAATGTGTGTGTGTGTGTGTGTGCGCGCGCGCGTGCACATGAATGTGAGTGCATGTGTGTGTGTAAGAGAGAGAGAGAGAGACCTTGAGTGCAATGGGAGGAGTAGATGCTGCAGCATTCAGGGAGGGAAAGCAAAGCTAACTGTGAGTCAGACTCTCGCTTTCTCTCTCTTCGGCCCTTACCTCCCTCCTTCCACTTCCACTCTCCCCTTCTCCTCCCTTTCTCAGCACTTAAGCAGCTGCCTCCACTTATGCAGGGCACATTTCAGATGACAGGAGGGAGGGAGAACAAGGGGTGGAAGGGAATGATGGGGGGTATGGCAGGAGGAGCACTGGGGGGAGGGAAACAAAAGGTTGCACGATGATTGCACAACGATTCAAAAGCTGCTGAAGGGGGGCATTCCAGCTTAGGTGAGGATGCTTTCCCTCCTCCTCCTCCTCCTGCTCTAAAACACCCGCGCTGCTATACATCAAACAGAAGAAGGTTAACCGCTAGACACAGTAACCTCTGTAATAGAACTGTTTTCTAATGACCATCAAAGAGTGTTTACTACCTCTGCGCCTGTGATTAATGGCTGTATGCACGGGTAACATCCTGTTTCAGGTCCTCTGTCCCTGTGCTCAAAGATGGTAAAGGAGATGTAGAGGAAATGACAGTTGGGATGGAAGATCTATCCAAATGCTCCCCTAGGATCGTTTAGGATGTGGCTTGATCGCTTGATCCCATCTAAAAACACGAGTGCCTAGAATCAAGCCACAAGAAAAGAAGCCGCATTGAACTTGTTGTGATAACACTGTGAGTGTGCTTTTACAGCCTTAATGAAGGATTATGATGATGATGATAATGATGATGATGATGCAGCAGTGAGAGCCAACACCTACAGGCTGTTTTACATTGTTTTATATTGATGAATCATTTTTTATGGTAGTAGCTTTTGTATATTAGATTTCAAAGATAATATTCTATGCCACAATCTAAAAATTTTGGATTTGCCTGTTTGTCACTTGAAATATGTGCACCTGAAGCTGGTACCTGAAGTAACCACAAAACTAGAAGCATCACTGTCAACTTTTTAATGATTTAAGAGGAAGATGACCATGTTTTTCTAGCTTTTAAATTATGGAGCATGCACATTCAGAGTGGCAGAACACGAAACAACTGACAAAATTTGTTGTTCTTCCACGCCTGCAAGACAAATACATCTAACACCCCTCTGACAGCCAAACAGGACCGCATTAGTCGGATCTCTTCAAAACCACTGAAAAAGAAATCCTGAAGCAGGCTTCTGATGTTCTGGTACTTTGATCATTGTTTGTTTTAAGGCGGAAAATGAATTAGTCAGCTTTATCCAAATAATATGAGTACTTGGGATCTGCGGACCTTTAACCCTGCTAGCTGTAAAGCGTAACTGTGGTCGATGCTTCTTGTGTTTCGTTGAAACACAAAGTCGTTAAAACAAAGTCCTTTGCACACTCACTACAGCCACTGGAGGGTGTTGGCACTTCTACAGAGCAATAAGCAACAAACTCGGGGGCAGAAAAATGAAATGAAGGCTAACCTGAAAAACAGTTCATCAGCTGGCCACTTGAGGCTGGCCCCAGCTTAAAATATCAATTGTTACAAGCCTGGTACAAAAGCTTTCATGACTGTGCTGATGGTGGCTTTTAACTTTCTCAATTAACTCACATTATGACCCAAGTTATATATTACTAGGTGCATAACTGCTTTGGTAGACAGGTGGGCTCTGACCAGGCTGCTAAGCAAATAATGTAACTTGACTTCTTGACTGAGTTTGTGCTAACTGTGCCTTTTGGGATATTTCTAATGTGGTTATTTGATTAATTCTGTGGCTCTCTGTGTGGTTAATTTTAACAGCCAGTCAAATTACTTCTCTGCTACTTAACACTAATACCAGATACCTGTAAAGTCAGTGGATGGAGCATGCTATTTAAACTTGGTGGTGCTGGAGAATAATGTTGTATAAGTTTTTATTGCTAAAATCAAGGCTTCGAAACAGGACAAATGAGCACAAACAGTGGCTGCATCAGTGTGTTGTAGTTGTTGTTTGGATATATGTTACACGAACTACTTCCAACTCATACATCTCACCATAACATCTCTTTCTCCAACAGTGAAATAATTAAAAGTCACCACATGGGCTGCTGGTACATGTATGTGGAGTGAACTGTGTGTGAAAAGGAAACAAAGACATTTAAAAAAATAAGAAGCAAATCTATGCTGAACGTCTTTATCGATGCAGTGTAGAGGGCCAGAGTCTGCCAAGACATCCATCCATCCATCTAGTGACTTTTTGGAATTAAATTAACTCATATTTTTTATCTACAGTGGAGATTTAAACCACACAGAGAGTGCCCTGCAGCTTTCTCAATAACACTTAATATATTTTAACTTTTCTCAAAATATTTTAATATAATTATCTCAGCTTTAACAGTAAGTGGTATGATGTCAGTACCAAACACAATCTTAAACCTGGATGATATTTCCCTTGTAACCAGTGCACTAACTGCACATCACTAGACAGTCATGTCTAATCATTGGTGACAAAGAGACGGTAAAGTTGTGTCACTTTATGGTCTGTTTCCCCCTGCAGACTGTGCTGATGGCTGAGAATTAAAGATGACTAACGCTGTGACTCTAGCAGCTACCAGAAAGGAAGCTAAGTCACTCCCCTCAGTGTTGAGGGGGCAGGAGGCTGCAGGAGTGATGCAGGACTTTCTGCCACTGCTACAAAAGCAACACTATCTCCCTCTTCTCTGTGGCCTGATGTGGGCTGCACCAATCATGCCAAGTTTTTTTTTTTCTTTTTCTTTTTTTTTTGGTTTTGTGTTTTATGATTAGTATTCACACTGGGGTTTACTGTTTCATAACGTTAAAAAATACAGCTTATCTGTGCGGGTCATATTGGTTTGGTTAAAACCATTAATCATTTCAGCACATTCGCTCACTGTCTAGACTGCAAATCCTGTGTTAGAAGATTTCATTGCCATATTTGGTTCACTTACTAAAAAGATGTCAGAGATGAATAAAAATAAGTTTGGGCTTTTGGAAAACTGCAAACTGTGTTGCTAGCATCATTTAATAACAATAATGCCTTCGACTTATATAGCGCTTTTCACCGTACTCAAAGTGCTTTACTATTCATTCACACCTTAATCATACTTGGTGGTGGTAAGCTACTAATGTAGCTGCCCTGGGGCAGTCTGACAAAAGCATGGCTACCAATTCACGACTACGGCCCCTCCAACCACATTCACACTTAGGCAATGTGGGTTAAGTGTCTTGCCCAGGGACACAATGACAACACATACTCAGACGGGGACTCGAACCCACAACCCTCCAGTTGCAAGGTGAGCACCTACCCACTGCACCACTGCCACTGCGTATTTAATCGTATTATTATCGTAATATGTTGTTTTGCAGACAAAATCATTCCAGGTGTTCATAAACAAGCTGTTTAATGATATTAGGATGCTTTAAGTACAGAACCAGAACCAACAGCTATTAGCCTTTATGCTACCAAAGTAAAAGTAAAAGAAAACAGCTAATGTGGCTCGCTCCAAAGTTCAAATATCACCTACATGTATTCAAAAAGACATGATGGAAATTCATCAATCACTTTCTAACTTATAATTGTTAGCAGTCAGTTTCTTCAGACCTGCATTATTAAATAAAATTCATCTACACACAGAATAAGCTCCCGCCGTGTAACATAAGGGGTCCCTCACAACACTTTAATCACAAGAATTGTCGCCACACCTTCAAAGTCTTTGTATTTTACCACTCCCACCTTATGGTTTTGCCAGTGCTGCTCTCATTAAACCTTGTAGGCATAGTTTTTGAAGATTAAAAAAAGCTCTATTAAAACTACATATGCTTCAGTACCTGCCCAGCACCAAACAGCAGACAAAGTTAGCACCTATCAAAAGAACAAAGTCAAGCATCTAGCATGTTAAGGACCCAGATGGTGGAGATGAAACCAGACAACACTAAAATAAGAGGGAATATTCAACCACCAACTTATCTTGCCAGAAACTCAACTCTAAAAGAACAACAGTGCTGCTCCTTGTTTGCAGGATGTGAGAAAAGGTTGTTTGTTTAACAATAGCAACATCTTAAGTTCAGAGCTTTCGGTTATGTGACCGGCACGGAAAGCTGGAGGGCAACGTGCCAGCCAAATTTGAACACTCCATAGAAGCGCAGCACATGCCTGTCAACTTTTCATTCTTTTTTAAAGCCATGAATATTTAGATCCCCTAAGACAACAAAAATAAAGATATGTGAACAAACTGCAAGTTTTGAGCGCTTGGGATTCCAGTGCTGCATCCAGAACAGTATTCCAATCACTGTGCCCTGCCAGACCACCTCTTTGGCAATGTTACATGTATCTTGTGGAGAATCCCTTCCTTTATAATGTTACCAGGATGAACACATACAAAACTGCAGAGGGTTTTTTTTTTTTATTTGCTCAATCTGGATGGGTTGGTAATTTTTCTGTTTGGAAAGTGGACAAAAAATTATTCACTGTCATAACAAAGGGGAGCGCTAATTAGCTGACACTAGCTAGCTTAAAAGTGTCGATCTGCTGGTTAGTTTAGGCTAACTGCAGAACTCAAAGGCTGTACAGACAAACAAATAATAATATTCTGGAAAAGTTGTGTGATTTAATTCAAGACTTACTTCCAGTGTTAGTTGAAATGACCCACAAATGACAGCCTGAATAGATGTGGAGAAGCAGGGATTCCTATGATTTGACCACTGCTCTTCTATGGCAGGATTAGCAGAAGGCTGTTCATATGCAGTGGCCTGCTCTGTTCTTTTCTAGTAGATATGAACAAACTGAATGGCTGTCTGCTAATCATAGCATCAGTTTCATGTTCTTAGCTGACAGGAGTAGCACCTGGTCTTCTGCTGCTGTAGCCCATCTGCCTCAGAGTTCAGCTGCTGTAGCCCATCTGCCTCAGAATTCAATGTGTTGCACATTCAGAGATGCTCTTCTGCATACATTCTGCAACAAAGTGGTTATTTAAGTTACTGTTGACTTCCTATCAGCTCAAAGCAGTCTAGACATTTTCCTCTGAGTTCTGGCAGCAACAAACCATTTTCACCTAGAGAGCTGCTCCTTAGTGGATATTTTCTCTTTTTCAAACCATTCGCTCCAAATCCTAGAGACGGTTATTTGGGAAAATCCCAGTAGATCAGCAGTTCCCGAAATACTCATCTGACACCAACAACTATGCCATGTTCAAAGTCACTTAATTCACTTTTCTTAACCATTCTGATGCTCAGTTTGAACTTCAGCAGGTCTTTTTGACCATGTCTACATACCTAAGTGCATTGCGATTGAACAGGTGTGTGTACTATAGCCGGTGAGTGTGTGTGTGTGTGTGTGTGTGTATATATATATATATATATATATATATATTTATATATATATATATATATATACACACTAAAAGTAAATTCACGCTGTTTCTTCAGTCCTATTTGTTTGAGCATTTACTAAATGTTTGAGTAAGAAAAAACACTAACGTTTAGCATAGCATAAGTTATAATAGTACACTATCTGATAGTCCTTTGAGTTAAGTGATTATGACATACATAGAGATCCAAAGGAAGGAGCAGACTGACAATAATAATGACAAAATCTGTGGTCTTTCACCAGCACTCATCTGGTGTGAGTGGCCAGCTACACCCAATGAGAAGTTCAGTAGATTTTTAGCACCTACCAGGAAAGCCAGCAAGCAATAAAGTGAAAAGGGTCATTAAATCTCAGAGCTCTACTTAAGCCCACCACTTCACTTTCTTGCAAATCATGGTTACACACACACACACACACACATGTATATATATATATATATATATATATATATATATATATATATTTATATATATATATATATATATATATATATATATATATATATATATATATATATATATATATACATATATACACACTAAAAGTAAATTCACGCTGTTTCTTCAGTTCTATTTGTTGTTCTATTTGTTGGAGCATTTACATTTTTTTTGTTTTTAATGATTTAATAACTAAACTTTCAGGTTACTGCGAGGATCTTGAGTAGAAAAGGCTCACTAATTCATTCATTGAAGTAATGCCAGCATATTTTTAAATAGCTTTAAAAAAGAAAGAAAGAAAAAATCTATTTCTTCTATTACATGCGGGAGTTCGGTTAGCTTACTGTTTATTTAATTCCAAGAAAATGTACTGCAGAAAACATCGCGTTCACTATAGTACGATGCTATAAATGTGTTTACTGAAAACATACGATCAGTCAGTGAGTTAAAAAGCCTGAGCGATGAAGATGAAATATATGTCGAGGAGCCTAAAGTAAGCATTCAGCAGACATCCACTGGCACGCTGGCCTCCTAACTCCTTATTTTCAACACAATAAATGTCCTGCTTATATGTCCACAGTCTCCTGAGTCGAGACAAAAGCAGCTCGTGGATAACAGCTCAATAAGTGAGTATTGGGGTTTTCTAAGGGCTTTGAGGAATTCGCAGTCAATATGCGACAATAATGGCTTGCACATGGCCTGTTTTAAAGTGTAGTGATATTGCAGTAGCTTGAATTTAGATGCAAACTTTCACAATGCTGCTAAAACCACGCAAAATACAACTGTAACATAAATATATATTGTTCTTTAGGTATGTTTTTTAACTATAATAACATAATCCTAAAAAGAAAAAAAAGATCTATTCTATCATATATGAGAGAGTTATTATTTTTCTCTATAAATGAATCTTTTATGAGCATTTTGTTTTTTAAAATGAGAGCCTAAAATGAAGACAGTTCCATCCACATCACAAAAATCCATTCCATTACTCTCACAGTAAAGACTTCCCTTTGTTCTCAGAGCCACAAATTATTTCCCCGTTGCTTCAGAAAGCGACTCCTTTACTTGGCTTCAAAACCAAAGGACAGGGGCAGGAGGGGTGGAAGGAGGGGGGTAGCAGAGGACAGAAGGAGAAGAAAGGAGATACACAGAGAAAAAGCGAGCGAATGAGGCAATGGGAAAGGGAGGGCAGAGGGAAAAAAGCCAGTGAGGCAAGGCAGGGAAATGCAGAGAAGGGTGTCAGTCATGTGTTTGTATGTGTTTGGGGGTAATAATGAGGAGGGCATGGGACAGAACAACAACACTACTCCATCTACAAACTCAAATCTCGATATTCACCATCTCTGGCTGCTAATACGCCTCCTTTCTTTGATATTTGTTTTCCCTTTTTAAGTCATTGATGTTATTAGTTTTTGAAACCCGGCTTAGAGGCTTATTGATAGGCTGTGCAGATGGAAATATTAATGGCCTCGGAATCGCTGATGAGAAAGAACAATAATTCTTGTCTACTGCCCGTGAAGTTGCAGCACGTCTACAGCCAAACCACACCAAGCGGGAGTTTCTGTGTTTTTCCTGCATTGAGACACTCTCTGTGCTGCAGTTTTGGCCACTGTGTGTTTTCAGTGTTCTTCCTCAATAATAAATGAAAATCCTGCTTTCTTGCGAAACACTTAATCGGGCAGTATGGAATCAGCAAGAGCAGCAAAAGGAGCATACTGTCACGGCTTTAATGTGTGTCTCTCTGTGTTCAGTGGGGGGGTAGCCTCTCTGATGTGCCACAGCTGAAATTGGCAGGCTATCAGTCACTACCCTGTAACACAATGTACAGCATTTCTAAACAGTATAAAGAGAAATGACAGCCAAGAAGGCAGAGAGGCAGATTGAGAGAGGGGGAGAGAGAGATGGAGACGGTGCAAAACAGAGAGTGAGAGTGAGAGAAAAGCCATTTTTAGAAACCTGATGTGTAAGTCTAAATGTTTTCTTTACAACTGGGTCAGAACAGCACATTATTCTAGACTCACTGAACAAGCATTTGTCATTTGACATGCTCAGATCCAGCTCTAGGTGCCGCAGGTTAAATTTCTAGTCAGAATAACACAAACATCACAGTTGTGGGCTTAAAATGTTACCAGACTGTGTCTGAATTAAAGCAAAAGTTGGCAAAATGTTGGGGGGGGGGCAAATGAGAACCAGTGTTAATCAGGCCTATTGATTAGAGCCTGTGTGAGTCTTGGAGGAGCTGAGAGCCAGTGGCTGTGTGCATATGCACAGGGGTATTACCAGCACTTATTCTTTGGGCCTGTGGGACAAAGCAGCCTCTGAGAGAGGTGATTAAAAGGCCCAAGCTATTGAGCCTCTCCAATCAATGCCCTCCTATGCTATTGGACAGAGCAGGAGGCCACTTCCTATGCTACATACACACACACATGCTAACATGCTTTCACCTTCACAACCCTGTATTTTTCTTCTCTTTGCCCCAAATCCTAAACCAGCTTCATTAAGTGTCGGGGCAAAGGAGGACAAATCCCCATTGGCCTCCTGTATGGTTTTCTTGACCATACCACATTGGAAAGGGACTTGCCATTTTCATCATGTGCAATGGCCAATTAAACAAATCTAATACAGGGGAGAAGCTGGGGTGTGGGATAAAAGTGGGAGCTTTTCATTTAAATGGATAAGGTTAATGAGTTATTTGTATGGTTGACGTATCCTGATGGTTTAAAAGGTTAGGCGCATCTACACAGCTGCCCTTTGGAGTGATCTCCTCCGTTTCACGCTCCCTCAAGCAGTGGTAATGAGAGGTCACTGTGCACCATGAGGGCCCTGGGAGCTAGCAGCCCAGCCAGACAACACACAGTCACTGACATATTACTATTTCCTCAAAAATAAACAGGCCTTGAAGAGAGGAACAGGTCATTTCAGCCCTTTCTCTTAACCTGCCTCTCGCACTCTCTCTCTTTCAATATCCTGACAAGTGGTCTGCTCTCAGCTCGCCGTGACCGGAGAACACTCCTCTCTTGTTTTTTGGAACATCCACTTTCATATTTTCAATAACTGCAGAATCCTATTTTTGTTTCCTAATGGAACCCCTCTCCTTTTTCTCATCTCTAAATTCCATTTCAGAGAAGCGGCCCGCCATCTTTACATTTGCTGCCATAACAAGATCTGCTATTTTTTTGTCGCTGAGAGTCTCATCAACACCTCGGGTAATCCGGTCAAAAATATCTGCACTGCTGACACATAATCAGTTATGCTAAACATAACTCAAACACAGCATGATTATTAAAGAGCACACAGCAAACACATACAGCACTATTCCCACTGCCTTAATGGCCTCGCTGCAGCCCCGGACGTGGTCAGTGAGAATCGTGAGAAAAGGGCTGGCTTTGCTTAATTCAGAGCTATTGATTTGGTAATTATTTCAAAAGCCACTATGTCCAAATTCTCACAGACGCCAAAAAGCCCATATCACAGACCTGGGGTGTGTTGCTGTCAGGTTTGCCAGTGTGAGCGGACAGAGGCTGTGGGTTCTGCTTAAGACAGAGTATTGGACAAACACAAACAAACGAGGCAGCGGCCACTGTGACTCAGTGCTCTAATGAACCAGCGTATTGACTTGCTGGCTTTCTCTTCTCTCTGCCTCCATGTCTTTCTCTTTCTCTCTCACACACGCACACACTGCCTCACTTGCGCTCTCCCTCTGTCTGCTATGTTTGTATGGATCCCAGCTGCCACTCGGAATACCAATTACTGTAGGTCCAAGATGGGGGGAAGAGTGAATGAGAGAGAGAAAGAGGGACTGTATGAAAATGAGAGAGAGAAAATGAAGTAAGGAACGAAAGAGGAGAAGCCACGCAGAGGAGAGAGGGAAATAGTGTGCTGGCTGGCAGGTGATGCAGGACACTTCTCCTCACTTGGTCACCAGGAGAAGCACCCTGGTGTTGTAGCTGATGGTGAGGAGGAGGAAAGAGAGGGGGGGGGTCTTCATTCCTGATGCAGTGACACCTCACAAGGAGGGAAAATCAAAAAGCGTCTTCATGTGAGACACTTACATCCCTGATGCTCCCTGACACTGTGACACTCCTGCAGCTGACACACAAGGAAGACAAATCAAAGGGGACCTTTTTGTGGTCTACCACAAATAGGTGCAGCTCCTGCACAGGGAGGAAGGGAGGGGTGCCACATTCTCCCTGTGAATTCCTGGGACAATGCTGGGTGCTGCATCTCCCATTACCAGATATTTGTATTAGATAAAGGGATTTAGACCAAGGGGAGCTTTTGGGTCCAGTGGCACTCCTTCGCGCTCTCCCTTTCTCGTCTCTTTTCCAACTGCCGCAACAATTCTCATGACAACCATAATGAGCATGCTCACATTCAGCACGATACCACTAATTTGAGAAATTTCCAGCACAAAGACATAATTAGACAAACTAATTAGACGAAGACTTCGCTGCACAGAGATCCTCCACAGTTCAACTCATCCGCCTACCTGCCGATGACTAAAATAGGAAGCAGCCGTCAAGCCCATCCATGCTTATTCCCCTCAGTTAGTGCAGTGAGATGTTTGTGAGATGGCGCACAAGGGAAAATAACATGATCTCTCCCAAGGGCTGCAAACGCTCCGCAGCAGCAGTACAGCAATGCCTTTGTTGTGGCTTTAGTGTCAAATAGGACTAACAGGTCTTACCCAGCCACAGATTGTCTTCCTATTTATATCTGAGGCAGCAACACTGTCTATATGCTGTGAAAGAAGCTGCACAGTCCTACACCTATATGCCACTGTGCAAGACATATTAATAAATCACAGAGAGACACTCGCATGTGCCGTGAACACTTAAAAATACACAGAGCTCCGCTTGAGGTGTTCATAGTGAGCTATAGGTGAAGTGGTGGGTTTTCTAATGAAGAATATGACAAGAGTACTTAGAGAGAGTTGGAGAGGCGAGGGAGGTAGAAAGGTAATTGATTTTAAAAGTGATGGGAAAACCCACAGGTCTCAGGAGGGAGCAGAAAACCATCTCAACGGATACAGAAGCCCCAGCTGCCTCCAAGAATAATGGAATTAATTCTTAGTCTCACTTAAATACATTTTATAATGGGAACTTAAATTAACATTTGGTCAGGCCCCCAGAGATGGAGTCAAAGTGTAAATTGTTACTTTTTTTTTTTTTTGCCTTTCTCTCAACAATGGAGCCCTTGTCCTCTGAATATGTGTTCCTTGTAGGAACTCGGTAAATAACCATGCTCACCCATTGTGATTTTGTGCAGTGTGTGATGAAAAAAAAATATAAATCATTTTATTACTACATGAAAACTGACTGACTCGTGCATATACAAAAAAAAACAAACCTCCATGCCCACATAGAAGTCAGGGGGCCAAAATAAGCATGTGCACATGCGTACATATACACATTCATATTTCCAAATGTTGGCAGACTGTCACTGCATTCATTGTGGAGTCTGAATAGTGGTGGGCTGATTTGTAAGAGCACAAGAGAGAGAGACACAGACGGTGTGTTATACTGTTTGTTATTGCTAATTTTCAGTCAGCTAAGTGAGTCCAGGTAGACTCACAGCACCTTGGCAGTAAGAGTCAGTGCAGAGGGCTTCTGAAAGAATGGGCGGCCCCTAAATATTCATATGTGAACACACACACACAGAGGACATTATATTGACTACCATTCATATGCTGGAGACTTACTTTAACCTTAATCAGAACTGCTACTTCCCAGCTCTTCACCTACAAATGCTGGACCTGCCTTCTCCCCATAAGGAAGACAAGTCCCCATTATATGACCCTGTAAACACATTTATGTCCCCACAACATGTGAAATACCCACCCACTCACTACTCACACACACACACACACACAAATGCTGAGCACGTAGCACATACAGTACACTGTGCACAATGCACATGAAGACACCACATCTCCAGAGGGCTCATCACTCGAGCCAAAACACCGCAGCAGTATACATCTTTGATAGCAGCTTTTAAACCTATTAGATCATATGGCTATAAAGTATGCACACAGACTGTACACCAACTCTCCCATGACAAAGAGTTTCTCTCAATGGAATTACCGGCATAAATAAACCATAAGCAAATCCCAAATATTGTACACAAAAGGCAAAAAAAAAAAAAAAAAGGTGCACTCATGCAAGTGCATATACACACTCACACCTCAGAGGCAGATCTCAAAGGAGCAGGTAATACACAAAGTTATTTGAATATAAAAGGGAACTACCTGCTCTTGTGATGTTCCCAAAGTATTTAGCCCAAAGTGGCAGAAACAGAACACTGACAGGAGCAGCGAAAATATGTTTTCCCTTGAAGTAACAGTAACGATGAGGGGCAAACTTGGATTTGATATCATTTGTAGTATCTTATTAAATGTAACTTTTCCACAATAGTTCCCCAGTAGTGACTACATTTACATCTGTCTCACCCCCCAAAAAGACTGTATTCTGGTATCATACGGACCAATATGCACAATAATGATTGTTTCTTCCCCAGAATATGTCCACTGAGTGTCAAAAAAAAATAACAAATCAAACCTCTTAGATTTTTTGTTTAATTTTGTCTTAAATAAGCTGCAACCACAGATTTTTTTTCTCTTGTTTGCTGACTTTCCCTTTTGTCCGACTAACGCTCCAATTTACCCTAAAATTATTAAAAAGAAAAGCCGCAGATCGCCCCAATTCAAAATAGGATTTTTCTTTTCTTTTTTAAAATTTCTGCTTAAAAATGTCTTGAACAGATTTCAAATTAATTGCAGATTATTTTCCTAACAATCAAGAAAATGATTGACTCACTAATTACTTCAGCCCTGGTCCAAAGCCACCACACAGCAACTTTAATTAAATTAGACACTCTACAATGAGCTAAAGAACAATTCTAATCGGTATATATGATAAAAACCGGGTAAACAGCACAGACGTTCAGCGCCTGCCTTCCGACTGGGTTTGATGCTCATTTCAATGGCCAAATGTCAATCAGGACTCATGAAAACATGACCAATCATAATGAAAATACCAAAAAAAAAAAAAATGCTGCATACATAAACGGAAAAATAAATGTGGCACTTTATTCTAAATTATAGCTAAATACCTACATTGGAAAACCTGGATATTATTCATCAAATCCAGTAATGCTGAATTTGAACCAGTATTACAAAGAATCTCTGAGGCTTTGTGTGACTAAATGATGAATTAGCTCTTTTATCAGCAGCGGCTACACCGAGGTGCATATTTGACTCCTTGTGGAGAGCATTTTATTGGCTCAACTGTGATATATGTGAGCCGTATTCTGTCAGTGTTGCTGAGTGATGACTTGGGGAAATGGGTTAGAAGAGCACCGAGAGATAGTGAGTTGAAAAATGTGTATTTGCGCATGACAGAGCCTCAGTACGTCACCGAATGCTGCTGTCAGGGGTGAGCCCAGAATAAATGTGAAGCTGACATCCTGGCCCTTCAAGTCTCTTTATGCTACAATTAGCTGCTTGTTTATGACAGCAGAGACTGGGTCACTGTCACAATGGAAAATATACAGTAAGTGTGACTGCGTGAGAGACAACAGGAGTCCCAAAGCTGAGGAAAACCCAGTACCAGCAAAAGAAGAAATCTTACTGAGGCTCACTAGAGCTAAAACACACATAAACGAACACACACACACACACACACACACACACACACACACACACAGAGAAACAGGCAAGTATACACACAGCTGTTCATCCTAGAAGTCAAAGTACACACTTCATACACTCTCCTGCGATGCATCTGAAATGAGAAGTCCTAATTATTATTTCCATTGTGTCCCACTCCTGTGACAAGGACCACTAGCTGTGAATGATTATAATTATTACCCGTAGTAGAATAGCAGTCATGCTGTTGTATCATCAGCAACATCATCCAACAGATCAGGGTCAGATCCAACTTGAAATTCATGTATGCAATGCAATTCACATCCTCTGTGTTAAGATATTCAAAAACATTTCTCATTTGACTTCTGTTCAGATGCAGTATGCATGGATTATGTTTTGCCTCTGGCATGCTATGGTAAATGAAAAGTAAAGCGCTATTCGTCAGCTGACTGTATCTGACAGAGAGACCGTTGCATCTGCTCAACAGGATTTTTTTTTCTTTCTTTTTTTTTACCCATTATGCTCCCTGCATCAACCACAACTTATGATTAAAAATAGCCATTTGATTCAATTATCTCTAATGTCTGATTAGGGCACAAATGCCGCAGTCTCCACAAACAGCAGCACAATTAAAGTGAAATGAATTACAGCAGATCTTTGAGCGAATGCTGGCCATGTCATAAATTTTAAAATACAAAACTTGTATGCTGTGGGGGAGAAAAAAATAAGATTTACAGCAAAATATGGCCTGTCTCTTATTTGTACATAAATTCACAACATCGTTTAGAGTAGCAAACAAGCCTGTCTTGAATGGCTGGTAATTATGTACAGCAGCAAATAAAGCGTGGTTTCTTTCTGAGGCACTGGTGGCTTGTTAAGTGGTGAACAGACAAAACAGCATTTAGAAAATGAAAGGTGCAGGGAAACATCCAGGGCACAGTGAGCTTCTCTCCCATTAGAAACAACACTGTCTGTCTCGCGACCGTTTGTTTGTTCCAACTGGCTGTACTGGAAAGACGCACCCTGAACCCCCACTACCAACAGTAACTATGTCTTTCTTTTCTTCTGTCCCCCTCTCCCTCTGTCTTTCCGTCCAACCCTTCCTCTAATCTTCCCACCACGTCCGTCCCCCCTCTCCTATGCAGCTCCTCTCAGTTTTTTTTTTGCTTCGCTCACACTACATCCTACCTAATGTTTTGGTCTCGTTTTTACTTTATCAGGCCCTCTCTTTTCAACCCACCCACCTCCACTCCTTTTACAGCCACCAAATCAAAAATAAAGCTAACAAATGTTGCCCTAACAGTACATGTCCGTGAATAGAGAGCTCCTATGGCTCAAACGTGAGGAATCTAGGGGAAAAAAACATGTTCAAATTAGACAAGGGGCACTGCAGACAAGGGTAATCTATTAGTATTATTATATAACAAAAAACAAAACAAAACAGAGCTGTTATTGCCACTGTGTGTGCTATTACAAAGGAAACAATGCATAGGAGCACACTGTGTGAAACCAATTAAAATCCAGCCACAGTTATATACCTTCCTCACTTTCTAGTCATGTTGTGAATATGCCATATTTTCGCCATTCATAAAGCTGCACCTGTGTCCACTGCGTTAAATCTCCAGCTCTTTCAGCTCCTTCTCAAATTTTCCAGCATCACGTCTCACGATCTGTTTCAAGAATCCCACGAGCTGAAATACAAGGGGGCCCGGGAGAGTGTGAGCAGAACAGGGGAAATTTCACATTATCTATCTATCTGCAATATAAGAGTCTGATGTGGAAGCAGGAAATGAGCTATGAACGTCAAGCCTGCATGCTCAGGGTCCCAGTGGCCACCAGCCTACATAGTGAGATCAAGTAGGCAATGTGGAAAGTGGTTTAATAGACCCAGTTTAATTGGACTTTTATTTGTTAATGGCTGAAATCCTGATGCATTACTTTAATTATCTTGGCAGAACTAATTCATGAACACGTAGGAAAAACGTGGCCGGACTTGGCATTTAAATAGCATCCAAATGCTTTCCCCTGTCTCTCTTTCTTTTGAAAGCTCCTATCCTCAAAGTACTCCGCTTCTGCCTTCCATGGGATTCTCTCTGATAGGACTTGTAAGGCATGTGATGGTTTAAACCCTCAGTGTACGTTAACCAGCCAGCTGTCATGAATGAGTCCACAGAAAGAGGAGAGGAGAGCACTGAGGCCATTTTTCTCATCTTTTTTAAAAGCACTGGGGCCCACCCAGATCCTATATGTGAGCATGTCCGTGTTTGCTCTGCCCTCTGAGTGCAGAGTAGGTTTGGCTGCTGCCATGGAAGTGAAAGAGGAGGGGAGGGGCGGGCTCACTTCTACACTTACTAAGCCCACTCACACATGAGCTGCTCTGTCAATGCTGAAGAGCAGCCAATGAAAGGTGAGTTCCTTAATGTCTTTCTGATTGCGTTGTTTCTAATTCATTACATGAATGCACTGTAACAATTTTGCACTGGCGCCACACGCCTCATACTGACACTTAATTTCTTTAAAAATGGGGCATTCTTTTAAGCAGTTTTGCACAGTTTGACTGTGAGCCAAAGGGGAAATTTCTCCCTCTCTCAGCCTGTGCATATGAACAGCATTTGTGCATTTCAGTGTGTGTTTGTGTGTCTGTGTGTGTTTGCGTGTGTGTATGTGTGTGTCCAGCAGAATGCATTTGAGTATGTTTACATCTGTGCACATGCAAATAGTATGCGAAAACAAATGTGCAAGTCTTCCCTGGAACAGCTCCCGTCTGGGGGGAAGAGCAGGCGGCAAAGAGCTCAGCAGCGCCTCAGTCCCTCAGGACAGACTGCAGCTCTCTCCTCGCGGCCATGAAAAGCAATCAGAGCTCAGCTTTCTCCCCTGGACTTACCTCTGCCTTTAATTACAGAACTCAGCAGCAGCACAGAGAAAGACTGCCTCCGCTGGGCCACAGCCAGCCCGTCACAACCCCAGCACTGGACTGCGGTTGACACAGCAGGCCTCTGCATACAGTGGCCTGACATAAGCACAGTGTGCTTAAACATGCAGTCAGCCCTGGTGAGCTCAGCATGCTTCTGCACAGACTCTGCTAAGGTGCTTCTATACTATAGCAACACAATGTGCAGAGAAAACCACAGCGCCCCAGGAATAAAACACAGCAAGGCTCCATATAAGCTAGGAATGCCCTTTCTGTATGCCTAATGAGATGTTCTCACCTGTGCTCTAGCAAGATAATGTAGCATAAGTGACTCGGGAATTAGGAAAAAAAAATAGTCAATAACACAAATAAATGTTTGCTGCTTCATACAATACAATGTCAACCAGAAGCATGACCCTCAGATATGAAGAATGCGAGCACTTGTAGGAAAAAGGATTACTGATGAGGATCCATTCATTGTGTATAATTGAGACTCTTTCCCATTCAAGAGACATGAGAGTAGAGGCCCAACATGTGCCTTAGGCTGAGCAGAGGAGCAGCCACAGTGCACACATGGGCAGGGGAAGATAAGAGACTATGTACACAAGCTGCTGGTTTTATTGCTGCAACATAATGCTCGGATAGCATTTTAAACACATTTTCAGAAAACCTGCCAGCACCGTCCTTGCTGTAGTGGAACTGTGCCATGGTGCTGAAATGTGTCATTGGGCTCAATTTCTCACCCGGGTTAAACTGAAGAGAAAATGGCACTTTGGTGACAGCAATGAGACTGACCAGGAGGAGACGCAAGCAGCAAACGGCGTAAAGACAAAATCTCCATGACACGCTCGGTGGCACATTACAGAACGAAGGCACAGCTGATACGATAGCTATCATCATTTCCGTATCTATGATCTTCAAACAAGGCCCTCTCCCCTCCACACGTCATATAGCTTCGGGTCCAATGGCACACTGTGCCGTCACACATGATAATGACACCCACATCAACGTGTCAACTCAATTTGGCCCTCTTATAGGCTCTCTTTGACTCAATCAATGCATGGCCTTCCATCTGGTTTCCACTCCTGTCTTCACATTAGAGGAGTGGGGAGTGACAGACATTTTACTAATAGCTCACTATACCTGCCCCCTGGACATCTGCAGTTTAACATTACGTATGTATTTCAAGTAAATAATGCAACAACTTTCCCAGCACGTGCAGCAAAGTCAAAAGCACCCTGTCAAGCAGGCTGCAAAGGCTTCAAACATAAATCAAACCCAAGTCATGCCAGGTCAATAACTGTGAGCTGAACAGATCATTAGCTGTGGCGATAAATTTGCCAGGTTTTTTTTTTTTTTAAATCCCATCTTACAAGGCATTCCAATAAACATCAGCCAGGCACATTTCTAGCTCGTTAAAATTTAATCCAATTAAATCCCTATTTAAAACAAAGTTGCACCTCCACAAAACCAAGCACAGAGGCTGTTATCTTGGGCTGCAGCTCATTATTTCTCAGAGAGGCTTGTCTGGCTGACAGTGTGGTAGACTGGGACATCCAGTAAACATCTGTCATGAAGCATCCTTACAGGTGAGCACAGACACAGTAAGCTACTGATCTAGTGACCCGACAGTGCAGGCATTCACACTTGCCTTGGTGCACCTGTGTGTGCTCTGCCATTGTGATGTTTAGGCCAATTTTAAGGATTTGTGCTTATAAACCGTTTATGAATCATTTATTCGCCATCACAGTGGAGGGGCCTAGAGAGATGATGTGTTATCCCATTAGGTTTCAATAGCCCATTCATGAATCATTCATTAGTTTGGACTATAGATTATTCCCCTTTATTCATTTCTTATTCATTTTTGGGGCAGTATACTGCTCAGGATGCATTACGTTGCTTCAAAATGACGTCCACAGGCCACTGTTTGTCTTCAAAACATACAAACAGTGCAAGGGAACTGGCATCAATAAGAACATCCACACGTGGCATCTGTATTTGTGTTGAATTTCTGAGCCTTAAGCGAATAGATCAGAGCTTGTGCTTTAAGTAAGTGGGGGTATTTTTCGCAGGGAAAAGATAATCGATGGAGCAGAGACGAATGAATGTAGGCTACGACAGCTGTCCCAAGGAGGTAGGGCTGCTACTACACCGCATGCATGGTGTGAGTTCTCCCTTTGAATAAAATGTCCGATCAGACCAAATCAGGGAAGGCAGGGATATAAATCAGTGTGTGCGTGTGTGTATAAATCAGGCTGTCCTGTGCATACCAAACAGAGCTCGCTCTCTATTCAAATACACACGGCACGCTGAATAGCAGCATAATAGCGTTTTCTCTGCCTACCTCCAGAGCGTATGCGCCCAAACTGCGTTTTTCCCCGTCGCAATGGGATCCTTCTCAGCTGCTCTGGACAGTATCAGAGATGCGTCTTTCCCCCGAAATGCAAACACTTCCCCTGCATGTCCCCCCACCCTCCCTCCCCGCCACCACCACCAGCAGCAGCAGCAGCAGCAGCCCGGGCCTCCAGTAATAGCAGGTGGACGCGCCTCTCAATGATGGAGACAGCGCGACTCTCCTCTCCCCCGCCGCTCCATTTTCAATTACGGAAGAATTCGTATTCCAGGAAACGCGCTATAGGGCAGCCAGCATGTCCTAATATCGCCGCTTTTCTCAGGACCAACAGGGACCGTCGCCTCTCAAACTCCCGATTCGTGGCGCCCCCTCGCCTGTTATCTACCTTTTACGAGATGCTTGATGTTGCCATTGTCACGGGGTATTTTTTCCTTCCTTTTTTTTCTTTTTTCTTTTTTTTTTCAGCTGCAACCTCTACCCCTCCTTGCGACGCGCAGTCTCGTAGGCGCGCACTTTACTTGCTCCCCCTCCGATTCTTCTTGGTCCGCACCTATGAGCGCGCACAGCCAGCCGACGCAGGGCCACGCACTGCTTTGACGGACGCGCTGAGCAAATCAGGTATAGCCCACTCCAAATAGGACTGTATCATAACAGGGCAACTGCAATGACATGAATAATGAATAGGGTACTCATGTTTGCTGTGCTGTATGATAGGCCCACTCACAATGCGTACCGGACTGGAAGCAATATTTGGGTAGACTTGAGCCTCTCTCTCTCTCTCTCTCTCTCTCTCTCTCTCTTTCTCTCAGTATGAATCGGATTGGCAAACTCAATAATCCATTACTCAAAAAATTGTGCTTTGAATATACGTAAACATTAAAAACACACACAAATGGAGTGACTTCATTAACGTCTATTCCAGAAGTGACAATGGTATTTTGTGTAGTTTTATGTAAGATAATATGTTAGAGAGTAAATGTGTCACTAGGTGGACAGGTGGGTGTAAAAAAAAATAGGCTACTATGAGTAGGCTAGATGTATGGATCCCTCTTTCATGCTCCAAGTTTCAGTTTATGTTCTTTTATATATTCAGAGCCAAAAGCCTGCATGTATGCAACCATTAAATATATTGATTATTGCTTCAAATACTGATTAATTGTATCATATAGAAAACATAAATTATTTTTAAAAATGACAAAAAAACAACAACAACAACAAAACAAGTGCCAATAGTCTGATTAAATTCTTCAGAGACCAAAGTGACAAATTCAGATTCTTTCATGTGGCGGAGTAACTCACCTCTGACTCTCATCACATTTGTAACTGGTACTGATCTGGGTGTGGTTTGTGTGTGTGTGTGTGTGTGTGTGTATGTGTGTGTGTGTGTGTGTGTGTGTGTGTGTGTTTCACACTTGTTGTGAGCCAATGGCTGGGTTTGGGATCACTGAGGGGAGGTGTATTTGATTGTGCTACTACTCTAGTCTGCTTATACTCCACACTGTCACATTTGTCTGATTTTTTTTTTTTGTATGTCAACTGTGTTATACAGTCCAGACTTAGATTTTTTTTATCCTTTATTTAACCCAATAAAAGTCTCATTGAGATTAAAATAACGTTGCAACAAATCTATACTTTCATAGTATACTTTTTTTTTTGAGGTTCTGTACAGTTAAAATCCACCTGAATACTTGGTCACATTTTTCTGTTTCTCTGTGCAGGCCAGGACCTATTACATGCTGCAGCCTGAAGATGGGTGATTGCAGGCCTAAGTCTGCACAGGGTGAAGGGTCAAGGAGGACACCCACAAACCCTGTACAAGTTGTCAGCATGCTAGATAGGGTAGTCGACCCCACAGCTGACCTTGGCTTCAGACTGTGGGCTCTGCCCCTTTTTGTAAGTGAGACACAGGTTGAATAACAAATGCCAAACATTACTTCTTTTAGCTCATGAAATATGATGAATGGCTGCTCGTCTGAAAAATAAAGTCTGATTCAGAGAACTTATGGTAGATATTTTTATTTATTTTCTAATATTTTACAAACAATACTGCTGTGCTAATTGATGCTTTTTTTACTTGTTTAAAAAACTTAAATTGTTAAACTTGAATAATCAGATTATAACAAAGAGCTATTAAGTCAGACAAATTAAGAACATTTTTTATGAAACTGGGTCACTGTTATAGATACAGTTGTGGTTAAAAGTTTACATCCACTCATCATGGGCATGTTCAGAAACCACCAAGGCTCAAACCTACTGTGAATTGGAAACTGCTGGAACACCAGTGTCACTCTTAGTGTGCTGACCAACAAAGAAGCCCCTGCTCTAAAATCGACACCTTCAAGCTCGACTGGAATGTGAAGTTGTCCAGAACAATGATGCCAAATACACATCAAAACTGGTTTGGGAATGGATAAAGCAGGCTAACATTAAGCTTCTGGAATGGCCTTCCCAAACATAAACCCTAATGAAAATTTGTGGACTATGCTTAAAAGCTGGGTCTGTGCCAGGAAACCAACCAATTTAAATAAACTCTACCAGTTCTGCCAAGTAGAGTGGTCAAATATCCAGCCAGAATCATGCCAGAAGCTTGATGATGGCTACCAAAAGCATCTGGTTGAAGTGCAACTTGCTAAGGTGCATTTAACCAAATATGTATGTTTAAACCTGTATGTATACTTCTGACCCTGTGTGGATTTGACAAAATCCAAAATAAATTAAAACTTGTGAAACCAATTCTTGTTTTTTGAAGTCATTAAAGTTGTCTGCTGTACAATCATTCCACCCTGGAAAAAGAACAGTTAAAAATTGAAATCTTTCAAGGATTCAAGGCCCCAAATTACCCTGACATTCACGACCATGATGAGTGTCTGTAAACTTCTGACCACAAATATCTATAAGCTCAATATAATCAATTATCAATCACAAGGCCAAAAACACATCTTCGTATTTCCTTTAGTGTAAATAGTTACAATTCTTACAGCATTCACATTTATCAAACCATAATAATATCACAGTAATCCACAGTAATCCACATACAGAACAGATGATGAACAACCTGAGACCTCTTAAAATTAATTGCAACTGCAGCATCATTTTTTCCATATTAGTCAGTCTGCTGTTATCATAAAGAAACACTACTGTCATAACTCAGTGGATGATGCCAGCACTGTACTTGGGCTTAATCACCTAACTTGGGTGTGCTATGACAGGCCAAGGGTAACTGTCTTTGCAGGTATAAAAGCTGTACAAATAACAGTGTTTCAGACCTTTAATGCAGATGAAATCAGGATCCATTTTTAACAACTTGCAACACAAATTGTAGCTGGTTACGTTATTTAAAAAATACACCCTAAAAGTTTTGATTTAGATTTAAATACGGTCACATCTGGAGGCTCATCCTGTGATGAAAAATCCCAAATGTGTAGTGGTGCTTAACAAAACAGAGTCACTCAACCAAACAGTTTATTTCCTGTTATATGATTGATTTGTAATGGCAATAGAACAAACAAAAACTGTCCACGTTGTGCAGCGCGGTCAGTCACGATGTTACTGAAGCCACATACAAAGACAGATTGGTATTCTTTTGATATTGAACCTGCTCTTAGATCTTTTCTCATAACCATATCTATCTATAACTCGCTGAAACCCACGCACACACAAACACACACTGCAAATTACCTTTTGAAAATAGATAGCATTTGTTTGATTACTTGTGTTTTCACTG
Organism: Pterophyllum scalare; assembly: GCA_024447675.2. Taxonomy (NCBI): domain Eukaryota; kingdom Metazoa; phylum Chordata; class Actinopteri; order Cichliformes; family Cichlidae; genus Pterophyllum; species Pterophyllum scalare. Next base: position 120,552 of record JAMQGT020012161.1, read on the forward strand.
TAGATGTAAAGTACAAGCGCTGATGATCTCCATAGTAACAGAAATTATATCCACACTTCTTAAAATACCTTTTCAACTGCATACATCAGTACAGATGTGTTTTGTTTTGTTTTTTTTAAAGATAGAGACAAATTAACTTGCAGCTTCTCTCAGTACAGCAAGTTATTAACTAAACTCGAAGCTGCCAGGAGAGGAACGTTTTCCACTCGGCTATCATTAGTTTCTTTGTGTCTTTACAGTAAACAGATGTAATAAGTACTGTGGTAGTGAAATTAATATGAAAAATATGCTTTCACATTAAAACTTTAATTTTGCACGTACAGATAACAAATGCACTCACTGGCCATTATGTTAGGTACACCTCGCCAACTGCTCATTAACACGGCTGTCTAATCAGCCAATCACACGCCAGAAACTCAGTGCATTTAGGCATGTGGACATGGTCGAGACGACCTGCTGAACATCAGAGTGGGGAAGAAAGATCTGAGTGTTTCATAAACTGCTGATCTACTGGGATTTTCCTGCACAACCATCTCTACAGTTTACAGGGAATGGACCAAAAAAGAGAAAATATCCAGTGAGCGGCAGTTTTCTGGGTGAAAAGGCTGCCAGAGTCTAGAGGAGAGTGGCCAGAATGCTTCAGACTGATAGGAAGGCAACTCTGAATGCGGAACACACTGGACCTCGAAGCAGATGGGCTACAGCAGCAGAAGACCACACTGGGTGCCACTCTTGTCAGCCAAGAACAGGAAACTGAGGCTACAGTTCACACTTACTCACCAAAATTGGGCAATGGAAGATGTGTCTTGATTTGTGCTGCAGTATTCAGATGGTACGGTCAGAATTTGGAGTAAACAACATGAAATCATGGATCCATCCTGCCTTGTATCAACGGCTCAGGCTGGTGTTGGTGGTGTAATGGTGCATGGGGGGTAATTTCATGGCACACTTTTGGCTCCTTAGTACCAACTTTATCATTTAAACAGTACCTGAGTATTGCTGCTGAACATGTCCGTCCCTTCATGACAGACAGAACCCATCCTCTGATGGCTGCTTCCAGCAGGAATACTCACCATCTCAGAAACCTCAAATAATTTCAAACTGGTTTCTTGAATGTGACAATGAGTTCACCATACTCACTGTAATGTCACCAGATCTCAATCCAATGGAGCGCTTTTGGGATGCGGTGGAACGGAAGATTCACATTGTGGATGTGCAGCTGACAAATCTGCAGCAACTGAGATGCAATCACATCAATATGAACCAAAATCTCTGAGGAATGTTTCCAAAGATTGTCAAAACTATGCTATGAAGACTTAAAATAGTTCTGAATGCAAAAGTGGGTCCAACCTGGTGTTAGCAAGGTGCAGCTAAAAATGTCCAGAGAGTACTAATGATGGCAGCCATTCATGATTTGTTTATTTTAAGCACTGATCATCAAAGATCCATCCATCCATCCATCCATCCATCTTCTTCTGATTATACAATTCATCATCACAGAGGGGCTGAAGCCGATCCCAGTTATGATAGGATGAGCTATGAGGGGTACACGTTAGACTGGTCACCAGTCTGCCGCAGGGCATCACCAAAGATGATATGGGATTATTATAATAAATAACATCATAAGAGTACTGAGAAACACTTTGCATATCTAGTTCTTGAGACAGGTGAGATGGATCAAAGGTTGTACACTAGTCAATATGCAAAAATAAATGTATATGCAGTGGTTTAGTGTGTTGAAGATTTGAAAAAAATCAACAAGAACAAATAGGAATCCATACGCAGAATCAAAAGCCTGTATTTCTCCCTGCTAAAACCAGTCTCCTTATACAAACATATAACTTACAGACTTGTAGCTGACAGCAGCTTTAGAGAATTAAAAAAAAGAAAGAAAGCACACAGTGGTTTAAATTACAGAAAAATAGGTAGGGACCAGAAAAAGAGTGACATATTATTTGCATTTCTGTATTTCAGAGAAACAGCTTCACTGACAAGCTCTCTAAATGGAACGCCCAAACAGCTGCCCATCACAGCTGGAAGCTTTACATGTCCAAACTCTTTTTACACAGATGTGGAGTGAAATCATCACACTATTTTTGTGTTTTCTTACAGAGAATGGCATTATTATTTCTATTAGATTATCTTCCTTTATTACAAGATTGTAAATCAAAAGCTCTCATTTAATTCCTCTCAAAAAGATTTGGGTTTTTTTGTGGTTCATTATTTCCATTTAATTTAAAGTGATTTAATGAAAGATTTTATTTATTTATTTTTACTTCATAACATTTTATCATATTAAGCAGCTGAATGGCTGTCCTGAATTAAAAATGAAAACTGGGCACTTTCTACCTCGCACAGTTTAAAGTTTAAATAAATCCACAGGGGAACATTCGAGTTCGAGACGATGTAAAATTAAAGTCTGTTATTCACTGAGGAAGGGCATGTAAATGTTGAAATTTCAGGCTTTGATGCTCACCAGGTTTGACAGTCGGTGTGAATCCTCCAGTAAGATTATAACAGTTGTAACCTGCATGAATCCCGCTCTGTATTAGCATCAGTGTGCCTGACCAAGCAGTCTAAGAAGGAGCTACCTGAACCAATGTGTCGCCTCTGTGCGAGATGCACCGACTGCGGGATCGCCGTGATTCATGTGAATCAATTTGAAGTCTTTAACACTACTGAATGATGGACACAAGCAGAATAAGCACATGTAGCAGGTATTTGATACATTCATACATTTAATTTCAAAGCTGCATTAATCGATTTTTTTTCCTTTTCTTTTTTTGGCACACCTTGGTTTTAGAAAGTTTTATTACCGTGTCATTTCAAAAGTTTTAAATGAATGACCAATTATGTTGGCAGGAAGCAAAATTTTGACGCCAAAAGCAATTCTAGACACGACCTTTCTTATGGAGATTGAAACCCTGAAAAGATAATCTCTGCTAAAGTAGACATTAATTCTGCGGTACTTTTCAGTAAAACTGTGCTGTGGGTTTGATCGATTTTCTTTTTTTCTTTTTCTTTTTTTTGCTGAACCACAGTACTGGTGATGATGATGTCATTTAGTCACAAACCCCCGAAGCTGCTCTGCAGACGGTGAATAATGGAACAACTCCGCTGGGATTCTTTGACAGCAGCCATAGTCATTTTACTGGGTCTCCATCTCTCGTGAGCCTGCCATTAGCATCTTACACAAAGTAACAAAAATTTTGCAGAAAGTAGAACTGAGTTTACAAACCCTCGGAGTCCTAACTTAAAGAGGGGTGGGAGGGGTGCACTGTCTTCAAAAAGGGAGTCATTTAACTTTGCATGATCAGATTTTGGAAATATTAAGCTGTTTACATGGTGCCAAAATGGAAGAATTACTCTTGTCTGTGAGGACCAAACAGATTGAAATTCAAAATACATTCAGAAATTTGGCATCTGCAGCAAACACTGCACGTGCACACACACACTCACTCACATACACACACAAATGTGTGGCCTGGATCATCTGCTCAGAGGTTGCATCATGTGCAGCGCACTGTATCTGTGCAGAGATGGTAATACCATCATATCTGTGTTTATTGACTTTAAAAGAACCAGCTGTGTGCAGGCAAGTGCACACATGTGTGAATATTCATTCTCATTTTGACCAGGAGCATTGATATAGTACACAGGGATTACGCACATAAATTTACACTCCCACACAAAACGGTGGAAATAACTACATCTTCTCTGAGGCATCAATGCATATTTATTAAGGCGTAAACGCCCTTGGCCACATGCTGGTTCCATTGTAGTGGGATGGGAGTCAGCTAACTGTCTGGTGCAGAGGGATCGCCCTGATTCTCAGCCTGGTCTGCCTGTTATCGTGATGAAAATAAGCACAGAGGACCTCAGCAACAGGCCAGGGGAGGGTCAGCGGGGATTTGACGTGTGTGGTTGAATTCGGCTTATCACCTGTGCACTCTGATAGGCTGTCATGGGACCAGAGCTACTGCTCTCTGGGCATGTTTGAAAGATCTACATATTAAAATCAGCACTGAATCACCATGAAGGATAATATGTTAGAACCATGCGCAGGCAGAAAGAGTGGGCGCAACGAGAAGATAGCATCCTATCTGTACATCAGCAGCATGTTCTTTAAAAATCTCTCCTTCAGTAGAAGGTCGTGGTTTGCGTTGCAGACTGACTCGCCTGCTGCAGTCCATATTAAGGGCATTAATGAAGGCCTTTGTATGCCTGTCTTCCTTTATGCATGTAGAATGCTGCATAGTAAACAGGGCAGTGGCTTCCTATATTATTACCACCGCAAAACATGCAGACAGGCAGCTCAGAACTGTGCTAATCACATGCACGGCGTGCAGACAATTAAAGGTCACTGAAGAAAAGATTTAGGATTCAGTTTCTAAACATAAAAAGCAAGAAAGCAAACACCCTCCCTGTGTAAGTCCATCTCGGATTGCTTAGTAACTTCAATACTTGAGAGTGTTGTGTCCTTGACCGTATCAGATACACACAAAGCTTTGCCTCAGCAAAGACGAGGAAAAGCAAAAGAAAAAAAAGGAAAAAAAAGAAAAAGTCTGTTTAATATTTAAGGCTCTTTCACAGAACCCGGGTAGATCATAGCGAGTTATGTTCACTGAATAATTAGTGAATAACCTGTTAGGGGCAGCAGCTGAACATTGCTGGGAGCCGCTAATGAATAGTCTCATAATCTCTTCCTAGGTTAGATGAGAAGGACACCATTAACATCAACTCAACTGCCTGGACATCTGACGCATGAAAGAAGACCCATCCAACCAGTAATCATCCAGTTGGGTTCCTTTTAAGCAGGGCTTTATCAAAGTCTACTTTCATCTGTAATGTGTGACTTCCTCAGAAGGTGGTGGAGGCCTCACAATGCTGCGCAGCAGGGCTTGGTCTGTCACGTTATTGGGAATGTTTTTGTTATTGTCAGTTTCAATTATAATCCTGCCAAAAGGCCTCACAGAAAATGTTGTCTGATGTCTCTGGTCCCGGGGGAATATCCAGAAAGCTGCAGGGGTTCTCGAGGGGAATCCAGTGTCATTTTGTCCACCAGACAATGAACACAAGGAGAGTGTGTTAGTGCCACTGTTGTGTACCAAGCTTGAATGCTTCGCTCCTTATGACATATCTTATCTGCTTTAGTGGGGTAATATGCAAATACTGAAACATTCTCTTTGACTGGTCTCGTGGGTGACACAGATTCAGTGTCTAAAAGATGAATATTTATTAAGGGATAAACATTTTACAGTAAAGTCCATCATTTGTTGGGCAAAGACAAAAAATTTTTAGTTTCTGCCTCCACAGTGGATTTGAAATTAATCCATTATGGGTCTTTCTTCATTCAGTTTTGTCTTCAGTAACTGAAAAACAGGCTCTATTAGGATGAGATCAGGTGACTGACTTTGCCATAGAAGAATATCCCATTTCTTTGCCTTGAGAAACTCTCAGGTTGCTTTTGTATTATGCTTTGGGTCATTTGCACTGTGAAGAGCTGTCCGGTCAGTTTTGCAGCATTTAGCTGAATCTGAGCAGACAGTATCGCCTTGTACTCTTCACAATTCATCCTGCTACTTCTTTCCGCAGTCGCATCATCAATAAACACCAGTGACCAGGTTCCACTGGCAGTTATACATGCCTATGCCATAACTTTGTCTCCACTGTGTGTGACAGATGATGTGGTATGCTTTGGATCATGAGCTCCTTCTCCATACTTTCCTCTTCCCATCTTTCTGGTACAAGTTCATGTTGGTTTCATCTATCCAAAGATTATTTTTGCAGAACTCTGCAGGCTCTTTTAGATGTTTTCAAAGTCTAATTTCTGGCCTTCCAGTTCTTGAGTACAACCAGTGATTTGCATCTTGCTGTAAACCACATGTATTTCCATGCATGAAGGCGCCTCTTGATAGCAGACCTTGACAACGATATGTCTACCTCCTCAAGAGTGTTCTTTGTTTAGATGTAATGAAGTTGGCTTAGTACTTGGTGGAGAAATCCTTGCTGACAAGCACAGCAGTAAGATTGACTGTGAAGAAGGTGTTCTTTGGGTCATGCTCAGCATTTACTCTTCCTCCAAACACAACGGGTGAAGCTGATGCCAAAGAGCTTGATTTTGGTTTCATCTCACCACAGCACTTCCTCCCAAGCAAACTTAAGACAGGCCTGTACAGCCTCTGCAACATCGCATGGAGATCTGGGGCAGTGCCTTTGGATTAGCAGACCGGGGTGGTGGTCCCCATCTTTAAGAAGAGAGATCGGAGGGTGTGCTTCAACATTTGGGGGATCGCACTCCTCAGCCTCCCTGGTAAGGTCTATGCCAGGGTGCTGGAAAGGAGGGTCCACCTGTTAGTCGAACCTCGGATCCAGGAGGAACAATGAGGTTTTCGTCCTGGTTGCGGAACGCTGGACCAGCTCTTTATCCTCTCAAGGATATTTGAGTGTGCGTGGGACTTTGCCCAACCAGTCTACATGTGCTTTGTGGACTTGGAGAAGGCATTCGACCGTCTCCCTCGGGGTATCCTGTGGGAGGTCCAGCGGGAGTATGGGGTGTCTGGCCCGTTGTTGCTGGCAATTCAGTCTCTGTACAACCACAGTGAGAGCTTGGTATGTATAGCCGGTAATAAGCCGGATTTGTTTCCTGTGGGTGTTGGACTCCATCAGGGCTGCCCTTTGTCACCGATTCTGTTCATAATTTTTATGGACAGAATTTCTAGGTATAGCCAGGTGGCGGAAGGCTTCTTCTTTGGTGGTCTCATCTCTGCTTTATGCAGATGATGAGGTCCTGTTGGCTTCATCAGGGGGTGGCCTCCAGCTCGCAGTGGAACAGTTCGCAGCCGAGTCTGAAGCAGCTGACATGAGAATCAGCACCTCTAAGTCTGAGGCCATGGTCCTCAGCCGGAAAAGGGTGGAGTGCCCACTCCGGCTCAGGGACGAGTTCTTGCCCCAAGTAGAGGAGTTCAAGTATCTCGGGGTCTTGTTCACGAGTGACGGGAGAAGGGAGCGGGAGATCGACAGATGGATCGGGGCTGCTTCTGCAGTGATGCAGACACTGCACCGGTCTGTCGTGGTGGAGAGGGAGCTTAGTGTAAAAGCGAAGCTCTCGATTTACCAGTCGATCTACGTTCCTACCCTCACCTATGGTCACACAATTTGGGTAGTGACCAAAAGAATAAGATCGCAAATACAAGCGGCAGAAATGAGTTTCCTTCAAAGGGTGGCTGGCCTCTCCCTTAGAAATAAGGCGAGGAGTGTGGCCATCCAGGAGGGGCTCAGAGTAGAGCCGCTGCTCCTCCACATCAAAAGGAGCCAGTTGAGGTGGGTCGGGCATCTGATTAGGATGCCTCCTGGCCGCCTCTTGGTTGAGGTGTTCCGGGCATGTCCCATAGGGAGGAGGCCCCGTGGTAGACCCAGGACACGCTGGGGAGATTATATCTCTTGGCTGAGAGAGATATAAGAGAAGAGAATGGATGGATGGATGTACAGCGTAGTGTGTTACCAGTGGTGTTCTTGGCGACTGTAGACCCAGCTGTCTTCAGATCATTAATGAGCTCCTCCCATGTAGTTTTAAACCAATCCACGACCTCACGATCCTCACCCAATGAGGCAAGATCTTGTACGGCGCTCCAGATTGAGGGTCATTTTATATTTCTTCCATTTCCAAATAATCGCATCAACAGTTGTCACCTTCTCACCAACCTTCTTACTGATGGTCTTGTAGCCCATTTTAGTCCTGTGCAGGTCTACAGTCTTGTACCTGACATCCGTGGACAGCTCTTTGGTGGTGGAGAGGTTGGAACGAAAGAAACTGACTTTGTGGATAGGTGTGCTTTATACACATAAAGCACATCTACCTAAAATAAACCTACCATAAAAATTAGAGACTGTTCATTTCTCTATTCAATAATTATGTCCCCTACTGTACCTTTATGAGACATTTCAAGAATAAAACATACATGAAAACAGAATGCAATAACTTAATTTGGTGTTAGTAATATTTATTAAATTATTACACAGACAAAATATTAAATGCTGGAAGATTTTTTTTTTTTGAGGGGGTCTCATTTTAAAATCAATTCCAGCAACTCATTAAAAAAAGAAAAGTTAGGGCACTTCCAGGTTTGGGGCAGGTTTACTGCTTTTTGCCCTTTAGTTTGACTTGGTCTTGCTAAAATAAGCAAAGTGCTCCCTGAGAAAGATGCCATCCAGATGGCAGCATGTTACTCTGAAAATTGTAGAATAAGTTTAGCATTAATGATGCTTTCACACATATAAGTCACTCATGCCATGTGCACTACACCCACATACCATTACAGATACTGTCTTTTAATCTGCACACATATATCGAACCAGCCTGGAAGATATTTTTGACTGATCGGTCAGACTCCATCTCATTCCATCTTGAATGAGCTCAGCTATTTTTGTAAATAGGCTTAGGCTTGCCTAAGCACAATGAATATCACCTAATACCAACCCAACAACACCTTTAGATTTTTATACCTCACCAAATTTTCACAGCCTGTTTGGCATTATACTTGGAAACATGTGTGGCACTATTTCTGACCCAAGACTAAAGGAACCAGAGAGTCTCTGCAAAATGGAAATTTTGATTTGTTTGCACCACTTAAACAAGTTTATTGAATTGCAGCAGGTCTGAAAACACCCTTTAGGACAGAAGTGGGACAGCAGTTTCCCCATATTTCCAGCCTTTAATCTAAACCAAATCGATCAGAAACAGGCAAGTTTCACAAGAATTAGGTATTTCTTTAAAAACTTTTAATTTGTGGTGAGTCAGAAATATGCAGGGCTGTATGCGTCACCTCGTGGAGGTGCCAACCCCCTTTAATAGTTTAAAAATAGAAAAAAAATGCATAAAATCTTATGTTATTGTCATCTCTCTCAAATCACATCAGAACAGCAGTATATGGAACATTTAATATTTAGAGAAAAGCCAACATTTATTAATTTATCTGAATTGTATAAACACGCCAACATAGTCCAGAATACTATGAAGCAGAGTGTGAAAAACACCCAGTGATTAATTTCTCCATTTAAAGATACAATATTGTAGCAATGGCCCTAACAAAAAATGTGTTTCACAGATAAAATGGCCCTCAGAAAGAGATGTGTGTATTGTTAGTCTTTAAAAATCTACATGTAACCTTCACAGGGAAGCAGCCTTTCTTTGGTCATACACTGAGAAAAAAAAAAAATCTTCACAATTAACTTTGCATTTTGGCTTGTCAACCAAGGCTGAGTGATACGATGGTTAACGAATCCTTTTAAGATGTTACCTGTAAATGTAGCTCAAATTGTAGTGAGACCCACCCATGATTTATTAGAGTTCCTTCCTGTTAGTCTCAGTGTTATGCTTACATGAATGTGACCATGACATACAAGCAATTCACTGCGGAGCTATTTTGAATTTCTGTGGGTGCAAACATCTAAATAATGCTTTCATTTATCTCTGGTTTGTGCAAAGGCCCTGACGTTCCATAAGGTGATATTTGGGGTAGTTTTTTCTTTTTCCATTTTGTGTACAGATATTAAACTTGTGCACACAAATTGAATAACTTGTTAGCCCAAAAAACAAACAACTCCTGCATACAAGATAAAAAAATAATCACCTTCTACTGAGAATAGATCATCTACACATCGTAGCATTTTTAGAATAAATGTCAATAACATTCCCCAGAATAATTTGTGATGTGTGTAGACCCTTTATATAAAAAGCAAACCATACATTTAATTCCTTTTGTAAGGAATTAAAAAAAATCCTATCAATAAAATCTTTGCATCAACATCAAGGCATATGTAAGTCATTACATGTACTCTCATCTGTTTCCAGTGCAGTGGAAGATGTCAATAAACCTGATGTCAAAAATGAGGAGGACGGGGCAACCATGTTGACTAACAGATGTCTTACACACACGTATGTGATATACAAGGTCTCTTATGCTTTGCTTCAACTGAGACAACTGGCATATAAGCTCTATCTCTGGACACCAGCCAGTGCTAAACACACTTGCTCCCTGTTCTGCTCCTCCTCCTTCATTTTGGCGAGCGCTGGCCTTTATTCCCATGAAGAGGAGGAGAGATAGTCATTATAAGAGGGTTTTGGCTGGAGTGGGAAGCGGGTAGTGGGGATGTACCCGCCTGCCCAATAGCACACAGACCAGGGATTCCAGTGTAGGCCATCTGTGAGGGATGAACAAACATGGCGAGTGGCAGCTTCTCTCAACAGGAGCAGTTCCCACAGCCTTTCACGCTGTTGAGGATCTCCTCCTGCAATTTTCTCCTCTCTTCCTCCTTCTGGGACAGCCGCTCAGCCTGTGGCTCGGGTGAGTTTTTGCTGCTGTTCAGGATTTTGCTGTTTTGGGCGTTCCAGAGATCTGCGTACAGACTGCCCGGGGTGCTGAGGAGAGCCTGGTGGCTGCCTCGCTCTGCCACTTTACCCTATGTAGAGGAAAAAGAGGAATTGTGGAGGGAAAAAAGCCTAATTAGGGGAAAAAGGTTTCACATGACAATAAAAGGGGCTGTTAATGCAGAATCATATAGTTAGCATCTCTTCATGGCCACTCTCTCTGGCGCGAGTGCCCCCCGAATCCCTGACGCCTCCCCAACAACTGTTGCATTCCTCTTGTAAAAAGCACAGACTCGCAGATACGCACGCAAATCCACACACACGACACACAACCCTCCCACACAGTCACACACAAATGAAAGCACCCCCTTCCCCCACCTCCCATGAGCATGCAGAGGTGTTGGCATCATCTTTAGTGCACCCAGGATGAGCATGTGACTGCTTCCGCTCGTTATTTTAATGAGCACCCCAGGCAGTCCTCTGCTGGTGACACCAGCAAACGCCGTGGCGACATCACACGCAAACATGCCTCCTCGCCACGACCCTCTGATCCCTACCATCTGACTGGAAACATGAACAGCACAGGCTCGACTCGCCGCAGTTCAAAGAAGCCTTTTCTCATTTTATCCTATCTGACTCGAGCGCTGGCGGAAAATGTCACTTCACCTGTGTTATATTTTGTTTGAACTCTTTCTTTCCAGATAATAACTGACTTCACGGTGTTGTGCTTTACAGCGTCTCTGAGCCCAACCAGCTGGGATAGCTCTGTGATGCAGCATACAATAGCAAAGCACATAAAGTATTACTGTCCACCTCCACCCTGACTTAAACACATCTGACCAAAAACTGCATAAAGTCGTTTGTATGGCAAATACCACTGAAAGACATGTTTAGTCCTGGATAGGGCCTCATCAGTGTCTGGGAAGCTGGCCCATACATTATTAGTCACCGAGACAAACAAGACACGCCATCTGACCAAAACACCCAGTCGAGTCTGACTGGTTTAATGAGCCCTTATGGAGAAAATAATACATTCACTTCTACCAACAGTGTCCTGTTGTTGTTGAAGTTAATGAGAGGAGCTAAACAAAGCATGTTTTTATCACGTACATTCAAGAAAGGTAAATAAATGAGTGCCAAGAAAAGAAAAAAAAAACGAAAGATGACTTGCTAACTTCTTTCTTGTTGCTGGCACAAACAGTGCACCGAAGGTCACGCAGAGTGCAGGTCATCATCCTTCAATGCAAAATCGTCTAATTAGACTGGCAATTAACACACTGCATGTTTATACTTGGGCACACTCAGCAGTCATATAAAATTACATTACACCTGAAGATGTTCATCAGGGCAGAATGAGATCAAGTTAAAAAAAAAAAATTTTTAAATGCCTGCGTTCTCACCTCATTGAGCACTATGATCTCATCTGCGTCTACGATTGTGGAAAGCCTGTGGGCGATAAACACTGACGTCCTGTCCTTCACCATCTCCTTCATTGAAGTCAGGATGTTCTGGAAGCACACAAGGACAAATAACATTACTACACTGTTAAGCTTAACAAGAGTATTCCCTAATCCAAAGGAAAATAGTTCCAAGTTTGCAATAACAATGGTCTTCAAAGAAAGGGAGAAAAAAAAGAAGAGAAAAAAAAAGAGCATGAATGACAGGAAATATATGAAATGTACTCCCAAACTTTGATTTGAAAGAGAAGCTAAGTCAACACAATGTTGCTCAGCAACATCCACCTTCATATGCTTTTTCTTTGCAGTGTTTACATATGATAATTTAAAAACACCATCGTGATGAGAAGCAAGAGGAAAATCTCAATTAACAACCACGTCTACTGCCCCACTATTTTCCCTGAAGTTCAGAGAGGGCGCGCTGAACTTTCTCATTAAATGTAACATTTACAAAGACTGTGTGGTTTAAGCTGAGCTGGAGATTAAGTAGGAGAAAACAGTGGCAGGTGGCAAGGGAGAACATGGGGGTGGTGTGCATGTGTGTGTGTGTGTGTGCGGCGGGTGTATGTCACAGCAGGTATGTGACGCAGGAATGAGCTGAATTATTGTGTACCTACAGCAGGTGACTGAGTGGGTGTTTGTACTGTTAAATGTGTATGCAGAGTCGATAATGTGTGCGTGCAGTAGGAAACGGGCATTTGCAGGTATATTATAAATGCATGCCAGCGTCTGTCACTGTCGGACCAACCTCTTCGGTGATCGAGTCGAGGGACGACGTTGCTTCGTCGTACAGGAGGACGGGCGGATTCTTTAGTATTGCGCGTGCGATGGCGACCCGTTGCTTTTCCCCTCCTGAAACAAAACCAGACATCATAAATAGAGAGGCTAAAGCCCAAATGTTTGAAATATGCATTATCACAGGTCTCCGTCTGGCCTCTCTCACCAGGTAATTACCTCAATAATACAATACTAATGCTATAGGTTTCCATCGGGTTAAAAACAGACTTGAATTAATTGTGAAGAAAAATCAGCAGGACACAAAGATTTCTCCTGCTGTGTCTGACTTTGCCTTTATTACATACGAGCCGTGTGCGGCCACTTGAAAGCAAGCGGCGTTCGGGGAGTGTAAATACTGCTGGCACTGGAGAACAGAAATGAAGAAAGTTAGGAGCCTGAGAGCCCAGACTGCCTCCTTCCTGATCCCCCCGCCTCTCACAAACTCACAGGCAGCTGTCACGTACAGCCGCAGTGAAATTAATGAGAAGTTAGTCATGTCTTTATTTTGTCCATTCTCTCACTCACTCTGTCACTCCACATAAAGAAATCTGTGCTGCCAGTAATTGCATCTTGAATGCTGAGTGAAAATGCTCACACTATGTGTGTTTACGTGGGCTAAATGAGTTGCACAGTGATGCTAGGAACCTAATACTACACAGTTGTGTGTAGATCAAATGAGGGTGACTAACTGTAAGGCAACATGCCATTAAAGAAGTTCAGACACTAAATTGAAGAAAATGTTGAAGTAATGACAGTACAGCAAGAGATTAATCACAGTTAAAACTATTTCAAATGCCATGTTGTGTGTGTGATGAAATTTAGAGTCCAGCAGTTTCCTGTGGCCTCTCAGTGTGTGATATAATGCTCATGTTTCATTCATGATGCTTTCATACAACATACTACGCTGAAACTACTGCCACACACTGTATTCATTTCACTGGATTCGATAACAAAATGTAATTTATTTCAAAGAAAAGCTAAAAAGAGGTCAAACTCTGAATTAACAGTTATAATTTATAGTTGCATCTATCAATTCTGCCCTGTTTCAAGGTCATTTCTAGCAGATTTACACTCACTGGCCACTTTGTTAGGAACATCTGATCAACTGCTGAGCAACTCAGTGCATTTAGGCATGTGGACATGGTCGAGATGACCTGCTGAAGTTCAAGGAATGGAGAAGAAAAGTGATTTAAGTGTGGCTGTCGGTGCCAGACGGGCTGGTCTGAGTATTTCAGACCAACTTACACAACCATCTCTGGGGTTTACAGAAAATGGTTCAAAAAAGAAAAAAAAATATCCAGTGAGCAGCAGCTCTCTGGGTGAAAATGCCTTGTTAATGCCAGAGGTCAGAGGAGAATAGCCAAACTGCTTCAAGCTGATGGGAAGGCAACGGTAACTCAAATAACCACTCGTTACAACCGAGGTATAGAGATGAGCATCTCTGAACACACAACATGTCAAGCCTTGAAGCAGATGGGCTACAGCAGCAGAAAACCACACTGGGTGTCTCTCCTGTCAGCCAAGAACAGGAAACTGAGGCTACAATTCACACTGGCTCACCAAAATTGGGCAAAAGAAGAATGGAAAAATGTTGCCTGGTCTGATGAGTCTCAATTTCTGCTGTGACATTCTGCCTGTAGGATCAAAATTTGGTGTATACAACACAAAATTCTGCCTTGTTGGCAGTTCAGGTTTGAGTAGTGATATAATAGCATGGAGAATATTTTTGTGGCACATTTTGGGCCCCTTAATACCAACCGTGCATCATTTAAACACATCCTAACTGAGTATTGTTGCACACTTTAACCCATCCTCTGATAGCAGCTTCCAGCAGGATAACACGTCATGTCTCAAAGCTCAAATCATCTCAACCTGGTTTACTGAATATGACAATGAGTTCACTGTATTCAAAGGTCCTTCACAGTCACAATCAGATCTCAATCCAACAGAACACCTTTGAAATGGGGGTGGACCCGGAGTTTCACATCATGCATGTGGAGCTGACAAATCCGTGTGCTGCTATCATGTCTATATGGACCAAAATCTCTGAGAAATGTTTCCAGCACTTTACTGAATCTCTGCCATGAAAAATTAAAGCAGATCTGAAGCCAAATACTACCAAGATGTACCTAACAAAATGGTGAGTGAGTGTATAAACTTCATTCATTTTTTCATTCAAGTTCATTTGTAATCTTATGAAACAACTTAAACAAAGGGAAGTTTAACTGTTGTTTTAGCTGAGCAAATTTTTTTTTGGGGGGGGGATGTGTTTTTTGAAGACAGATGACACTGAAGACATCGTCAAAGAAAAAAATACTTAAAATGCACAAGAAAATATTCTGCTGTTAGGTTGATGATCAAATAATCTTTGTGTGTTTTTTTCACAAAATATTTAGTGGTTCTAATGTATTTTAATATGTGACTCTTTTTAAACAAATGGTTTTAACAATTGCTTTGATGCTGGACTGTTAACTATTCGAACATAAATAGCAAAAAATCCTTTTTTGAGACAAAGTGAAATTGGTATAAATCTTTTTTTATGATCTTTAAAATAAATGATTGAAGGAAATAACCAGCAGATACTCTTCAGTGAAAATAATAATTAAAAAAAAAACAGGCAGTGTTACATCACTGTATAATTATTACTGTATTAAAATGTGAAACTATTAACAGCCAATTATTGATTGAGTGGCTCTGAGTTTTGTTTTCCCCCCACTGTAGTATACCATGCAGGGGGAAAAAACACTGGTTTTTCACTGGCTTGCATAGAGAGACCATATTTAAACAGCAGGCATAATGGTGCAGCAAACCTGACAGCTTGAGGCCCCGCTCCCCAACCTGGGTGTCATAGCCATGGGGCATCCTGAGGATAGCATCATGGAGGCCTGCTAGACGAGCTACTTGATAGATCTCCTCTGGTGTGGCGTTGATGTTCCCGTACTGCAGGTTGTAGAAAATGGTGTTGTGGAACAGAACGGCATCCTGACAGCAACAGAGTTAAGGGAAAAAAAAATAAGGCTTCAGAGATTTTGTTTTGTTTTAATTGCAGCAGTAAAAGAAACAGAGGACTGCAGTTACAAAGAGGGAGAAAGTGAAGGAAGCAAATGACTAAAATATGTGCATGAACCATCTGTTCAGATCAGCCTCTGAGCTCACTGCAGCGAAAACCAAACTGAATTCAGCTTATTTCTAAATGCTATTGTTAACTGTTAATGTTACATTGTTCTTTGCTGCCCCCTTGTTGTGTTCAATCACTAACAATATATCATTACATTTACTACTTAAAGACAAAGATACACACTTCTTCTGAGCTTCAGACCGTCAACCAAACACATGTGCGCGCACACACACACACACATTCTGTCTGTGTGGATGATAAAATTACTTTTTTCATTTCTGTTCATTTACTGTGATGGATTGTCTCTCATACCTGAGGCACAACCCCCAAAACCTTCCTCAGGCTGTCAAGGCTGACGTCTCGGATATTCTGCCCCGCTATGTAGATGTTCCCCGCTGGGGCTCATAGAAGCGGAACAAAAGCCGCACAATGGTGCTCTTCCTGCAACCAGACGTGGAACCAATCGTCAGCAACATTCAGTCTGTGAGCTGGGATGAGCTAACCCCCCCCCCCAACTCTACTGATGATATCTGATAAGACTGTCTGTACATGCAAATAAGATAACACAGGCTGGGCTAAAGGTTTGACATACAGCGTAGTTCTCGGAAAGGTTACCTACCCCGACCCACTGCCGCCAACTACAGCCACCTTCTTCCCAGCTGGTACTTCGAAGGACACTCCATTTAGGACTTTCTGGCCCTCCAGATATTCAAAATAGACATCCTCAAAGCGGATGGTGGCCTCCTGTGGCGTGATGGTTAGTGGTGGAGCAAGATCCTTCTCCTAGAGCACACCATCAGAGGGTTAAGACAGGCAAAATGGAAAAAGAAGAGAAGGATACAGAACAGCCACTGGCAGAGAAGGCTCAACATGATGCAACCTTACTCCAACACCTTGTAAAGAGGCATACTGCTGGAGCATGAAGCCTACACGGACTGCATAAAGCAAGACATTCACAGCAAATTTGAGAGGTTGTTTCAAAAGACTGTACGAATCTTCACACGCCGTCCTTCACAGTGATTGAAGGATCAATAGGCATAAAAACTTTTGGTACATACTGAGCTCAGTCACAGTGCAGAGATACAGCCAAGGTCAGCAGTGAATAAAACACTGTCTTTAGCTTCAGAGTAAAAGCCTGTTCTGCTCAATGTCTATACCACCTAATAGCAACATAATCACCCACTATCCACCTAAGTCAATTAATACAAATAACTCACAGTCCATTAGTATAAACAGATGATAATTTTACACCCCGTGACATGGAAAAAAGCCAAAATAATTTATCTTTTATTTTGCGATGCGGTTTCAAGTGAGGGGGAGTTTTAAATTATTTTACATCTACATAATCGGTCAATGTGTTCCCAAAAACAAAACACAAACACACAGACACACACACACACACAGACAGTAATGGCCTGCTGGGCAGTGCCATTCCACAGGGAATTACAATGGAGAGGAATATTACTGATGAGTGAAAAGTAACTGGACAGATTCATTTCTCTGACTGTAATTACAGGCTGCGGATGAGAATGGCCTTCACATTGTTAGGGAGGAGGCACACATTTGCACTTAAGTGCACTCTTCTGACGCAACATGGGCTGTCGTGCTGTCTTTAAAAAAAAAAAAACATACAATGGGGCATTCCAGAAAATAATAATAAATAAATAATATAAAGATGTGAGGCTTACATGTTACAAATTGGATGCAGTAGAAAATGTTCGAACATTTTCTAGTGAATTTGATCTGTTTTAAATGTGCCTATATATCCATAGGATTAAAAGTGACTTTATAGACAGAAAATTTATTAACGTTTGTGCAGTGGTGGCAGATTCATCACACAGCTCATTATTATTTCATTAATTCTGTCAGGATTACTGACAGAGTTGTTATTTACACGCTCACCTGGCACGGGAACAATAAAGACGACACTGAGAAAGCTGCACTGCAGGCAAGTGGCTTTTGTTAACGAAATCATTAACAAGGTAAAAATGAACCTTAAGAGGCTGCCACCTTCTCCAGGGTCTGTCACCACAGGGTGAGACGGACCGATACACTGCTTTTAAAGAACACTCAGTAATCACTGATGACCAAAATTATGTGAGTGTAACAATTTTAACAGAATACCATTCACTTAAGTGCAGTTTGACCTTTCATTTCTCCCCATTGACACGCTTTTGTTTCTGTCTATTTGCTACCACTAGTCATAATCAATAATTGTGCTGGAACGTAACAAAAATATTAGGCAAGTTAACAAGTTTATTATTTTTATAGTCCAACAGATAATTGCAGCACAACAAATTAACTGAAACACTGGAGTGAAATTAACAATGAAAATGAGGGAAACGAGGCCTAGATTGGCAAAAAAAAAAAAGAAAAAAAAAGAAAAAGTAGGCTTTTAATATACTACCATATCAATCTAAATTATGGAAAATGACCACTGTTAACAACTAAAAACACTGAACAAAGAAAGTAGTAAATAACAGTTCTGCAGAAATTTCCCATAACATCCGCAAACTGATCGCAATAATGCAGCGAGCACTGTCATGCACTACGAGTGGCAATAGATGAGGAAGCACCCGAGTCACGTGATGCACATAATTACTATGTTTACCTGCAACCTATCTTCTTTTTTTTTTAAACAACACGTGGATAGGTTAGTCATGCAGCAATAAGAGGAACTCAGTCTGGTGTTAAAATCTTTTACCACTTGCTTGGTTTTTAATCTGCTGGAGAAAATGGATGGGTAAAAGGCTTTATCACATTTTGGACTTGTCTTTGTCTTCGACTTTTTTAGATTTAGCTCTGTGGAGATTCGCCTACTCTGTTCGCTACCGTTAAAATGGAAAAAAGTGAAGAAGTGCGTGGCAGGCCGATAAGTTACCTTGATCTTGGTGTCGACACTGAGCAGGGTGAAAAGAGTGTTCATGTCTATCAGGGCCTGTCTGGTCTCTCTGTACACTGTACCCAGGAAGTTGAGAGGGAGGGAGAGCTGGAAGAGCAGGCCGTTCACCATTACCAGGTCTCCCACTGTCATTGTACCTACAGAAGGGCAACAGAACAACTTGCAGCAATGCACGCACTCTAGCTCTACAGTATCATATATGTACATTTGGATGCAAGATCCAAAAAAAATAAATGACAGCCAAACTTTGAAAGCTGAGAAAGTAGACAAACCATCTCCACCCCCTGTGATTTCAATTTCTGCATCAAAGCCATTTTACATCCTATTCATGCCACTTTTCCATGCTTGCTGTGCTTTGTTCTCATTTAGCTGCTATTATGCAGCACAGGCAGAGTTTACTCTTCTTTTCCAGTTTCGTCAGTCCATTTGATTTTGTTTTGAGATGTTTAAGCTTATTTATGTCTAAACTGCATTTCAATTGTGTTATTACCACAAATCATTTGTATAAAGAGTTACAATTCAGCTCAAGTCAGTTTAGCAAGTTTATTTTTTTAACCTTTTCACATGGATCCAATTCAATTTATGACTTAAAAGAAATCGGAAGCCCATGACAGATATTTACACATCACCACCCAAAACTCCACATTGCACTCACCCGCTGCGATGCCCTTGCTGGCGAGCAGCATGATGGCGGTGAGGCCGACGCTGAAGATGGCACTCTGGCCAAAGTTGAGCATGGCGAGCGTGGATGTCGTTTTTAAAGAGGATGACTCATAGATCTTCAGGAACCCATCGTACCTTTCAGCTTCATACTTTTCATTATTGAAATACTGCAGCAGAGATGAGAAGTATTAAGAGACAGCGCACAGGCCATGGAGACAACGAAGAGATTCACAAAAGGAACGAAAGAGTAAGTTGAGAGAGAAAGAGGGAGAGACTCAAATATGGTAATGGTCAAAGGTTAAGGAAGCATGGAGAGCAGTGTCGGGCAGATAGACACTTTAGCGCAGCCTGCCTCAAGGCTGCATTTGTTCTCTGTGACCGCTCTGGGTATAGTCTGGATCTCAGTTGGCCTCTAAAGCACTTTTTCATGTCTTTGTATCTTCATCTGCTCCCGTTAGATTTTAAAGGATGTGGAGAGGAATATAGCATTCTTATCGTTGCATGGTGTAGACTTAAAGCTTTGGCAGAGGAAGAGTAATAGAACCAAAACAACAGTAACAAATATTATACAATTAGAACTAGAAGCAAAGCCATCACGTGCAAGTTAAACAAGAATCGCTGCAGATGATTCATCACAGATATTGTCATCCTCTATGTTTACATCTGTAGCAGCTTACACAAACACCTAGATTACCAACAGTGCAGATAGCTCTTTTAAGTGTTACACCACACAAGCAGCACTAATTCTGATTAAGACGTACAGCTATCATTTAGAGGGGGGGGGGAGCCCCAGCCACAAGCACTCTCTTGCACTTCTCTTAAATTCAGCACATAAAAACAACAGTATAATCATAACAATCCTCCTCAACTCTGCTGCCAATTACCTAATATTGTTGCTGCACGGCTGTTTGTTTAGCTTGCATCATTGTTTCTCTGCTCTGGTTAAGTGGGCGATTTGCTTCTCTAGCTAACGGCAGTGGTGCTGTGCGGACACAGACTTGCCACTGATTTGCATATAAGGAAATGCACTGAATAACAGACTAGAAAGCACATGGAGGACAAACTGAAGCAGTGCAAGGCGCCGTATTCAGGTTCTCATCCAGCCCTTTGTGAAAGTGGAACGGATTTCTGAGTGGGCGGAGATCTAATTACATATGCACACTCACAGCTCAGAGTGATGCTAAATCCGACCGCATTGACACAGATGACACAAAATAACACAGAACAAAATGTTAAGAAAAACAGGACACAAAATAATACAGTGAAGAAAATAACATGGTAACCAAAATATATCTGGAACGGCCAAACAAAGCACTGAAACGTGATACTGATTACGTTTGTATTTGTGCTGTGTACAATAAGGTTACCCAGAAAGAGCCTTAAAACGCAACAAGACAGAGTTTAAGGTAACATGACCCTGAGAAGTTTATAGTAATGTTTACAGATCACATCAGACAGGTGAGACTCACTCACAAAGCACCCAGGACTTCAGCTGGCATTTCTATTTTTTTTTTAAAGCCCCCAGTGGCAGACACCTTTCTGTCTAAAACTATAATTGTGACACAATTTGGACCATTGACTAAACCATGAAAATGAGTGTCCAGTGAGAAATGTCTCATTGTTTGTAGCGACTGAAATGACATTTAGAGAAATGGAGAACAATTTCATATGGAGAAGAGGACCACAGCAGTGACACGCAGACAAACAAAATATTAGAAAAGTAAAAACACAGGAAATGATGCTTTTGTAGTCAGATGTATAAGAGCTGACAAAAAAAAAAAATTGTTGATGGAAAACCCAAAAGAGAATTAATCAAATATTTTGAAAATGCCAAAGAATTCCAATTCCATGAATTGCAATAATTTGCTGCTTTTTGTCTCCTGTGACAGTAAAACATTATTTTGGAGTTCAGGAATTAATCCGTGTTTCACAGACTCTTAGACCTCAGTTCTAAGGGCAAATAACATGTTTTAAATTATTTTCTGAAAATGTTGTCAATCTTTGAGCAGACAGGCAACAGACACTATCCAAACAACATGGAAGAGCAATATTCATTCAAATCAATTATTATTGCCCATGAAGATTTAGCACAACGCACAAGAACATTTCAAATTTTACGAAATATTGATTCACTTCACAACAAAGAGATTTCACCACCATACTCCTAGCCAAAGTCTCCACAGTGCAGTGGTTTACACATCTGCCTCACATGTGAAAGGGCCCTGATTCAAGATCAGGAGGAGACACAAATCCCTGGGAGGGAAAGCCATCCGGCATAAAAATCTGCCAAATCAAATATGTGGATCCGGCTGCTGTGGCAACACCTTGCAAATAAACAGTTAACTAACTCCCAGCGAAGGTCTGCAGGCTTACATCAGTATTATCCCAAAGACCTCAGGATTTTAAATGTTTTACATCGTGACACATACAGAAGCGCAAACGTGCAAGGGGAACACTTTGCTTATATCAATGTGCCTGCCTTAAGTGAATACAAGAAAAAGACTACAAGGAGCAGATAATAAAGAGATACTGATGCAGGAGAGGACTGGGGTCGAGGAGGAGATTTGGTAGGTGTGTGTGTATAGGTATGTGTTTGGAACTCACCTTGACAGTCTCATAATTGAGCAGTGAGTCAATAGCTGCATTGCCTGCCTCATTATCTGCTTTGTTCATTTCTATACGGAAACGAGTCCTGTGTGCACAGAAGATCAAGACAATCACTTGGATTAGTACAAAAATATACATATATACTCCAGCACCCCGGGTCACGGACCTTTCCTGGAGTGTCTGGCACTGTGGCATTGACAATTGGAGCTTCATTGATGTAAATATTCTTAAATTGTTTGGTTAAGTAATTAACATACAACACTATCAATCCATGCTCACAGGAGTTCTTTCTTAATAGAGTGGAGTCGCACTGACTTCCCAGGGAGAAACGTTCCTACTACGATATAATAGCTTCAGTGTGACTGCTAATTCCAGTCCTTAAAGTGGTCTATTCACTATTATTATGATAAAGTTGCTTTTGATAATCAAATGCAATTACATGCATTTCATTATCATCAAACTGAAAACCAAAATGGTGAATGCATTTTTAAGATCCTGTATATCAAAATGACAGAAAACGAGAGTTTAGTGCAAACTCTGGCACCCTTGGACAAATCCTTCTGACTTTATGTGTGGCAGGTTGGTGTTGCCATGGATCAGGCTTGATCTAATGCATCCCATGGACGTTTGAATAGACTGGGTTCTGCGGAGTTCTGAAAAGAGGGCCATAACCTTGGGCTCCTTGTCATGTTCTAGCGGTTAAATAAGCAGATAATCCAATGTGGGCGGACTATGTGAGGCTGTGTACTTGGTTGATGGCAATATTTAGGTAATTTGGGAAACCATCGGCTATTATTTGATGACTTGGTCTGACTACAAATTGGCTGTAAATAGAAATCGAAAAGCTTCTTGTACCAAAATTTGTCCTTGTCTTTAGATGCTACATATTCAGCCAGTTTCAGAGAACATTGTTTAGGTGGGTGATACTTTTCTAAGAAACAAACACATGAATGAAAGGACCCAAGGTCTCATAGCAGAACACTGCATTGCAATCAATCTTGTGTAATTTGCCCGTCCGTTGCTGGCTTTAATCGTAGCTGATCTGCAGATTTCAAAGTGAGCATTTTTTACAATCCAGAGAGTCACAGAAATATTAACCACATCCCTTTGAAGTGATAACAAATCTGAACAACAGGCAGACAGAAAAATCATCAATCCTACCTCCACTGTGTGACGAGAATTGTGAAAATGGTATATGCTGATAAGGTACCCAAGGCCACTGCTGCAAACTCTCCACCACACTTGTAATACTGCAGAAGAGAAAAGAACAGGCAGGAGAAAGAATCTTTTACATGCTGCAACTCAACAGCTTTGTGATAAACGTCCAGAGACCACATCAGACCAGTCTATTAGAGCCACACGGTACTGTCAGAGGGTATAGTTTTTGATCCTTCCATTATGAAAGCGTGTTACAAATGAATGGGAAAATAGAAGTAG
This sequence comes from Pterophyllum scalare, assembly GCA_024447675.2. NCBI lineage: Eukaryota > Metazoa > Chordata > Actinopteri > Cichliformes > Cichlidae > Pterophyllum > Pterophyllum scalare. The sequence goes on from JAMQGT020012161.1 coordinate 143,882, forward strand.
TACTCGTTATAATGATTTAGCTATTTGGGCAATGGAGTCTGCACTTGTTACAGGCAATCTGATCATCCACAGTGGAGTAATAACACAAGCTAAAGATGAGCCATTCAGTAGAGGAAGGGGCATCTGTTTAGGGCATACTCCACAGGAGGACATTAGGATGCAAGAAAGCTTTAGGTTTCATCATTAGCACTAATGGGCCCACCAAAAGTTCACAGGGATTCATATTCCATTTAAAATGTAAATGAGATGGTATCGCTGAAATTAATTTCCGGGAAACCGGCTATGAAGAGTGGCGGGGTGATGGTAACATTAAGCACTGAAACAGCAACACCAATAAGAAGTAAAGGCTTAAAAAATTTTTTTTTAAAAAAGTGTACGCCAAGTGTGCGGTACTTTCTTTCTTGATTTAAACCTATAACTCACCAAAATGGTACTGACGAGGGCCATCTCAAAGACTGTGGGACCGAGATTGAAGACAAGTGCACTCAAGACAAACGAGATCCCCCGTGTGCCGCGGTCAATGGCCTTAGACAGCGCCCCTGTCTGCCGGCTGAGATGAAAACCCAGATCCAGATTGTGCAAGTGGAGGAAGACGTTCTTTGCTATGCGTCGGATGGAGCTCTGGGCCACCTTGCCAAACACGGTGTTCCTCAGCTCGTTGAAGAAGGCTGAACAAGCCCGTGAGACACCATCTGGGATAGCGGAGGAGATGGAGAGTTTAGGACACCTGCTGTGAAAAGCAGGGAGGTTTAAACTGCAGGGCTATGAAGTGAGAAACTATCCTAAACACAGGAGACTGTTATGAAGCAGCAAAACAAGATTCTGACCCACATTTTTCATGTCCTACTAAATAGAATGCAGCACATTGAGGCACTTAAGACTACACAGGTTTTAGGCTCATTGACTGCTCGAAAGAGACGGATCACGAGAGCTGGCAAGACCAGTCTTTCACATCGTCTCTGGTCTGCAAGCCATGCAATGCTACAGCAGCAGTTTCCCCTCTGTAATTACAGAGCAGAATGCTGTCTGAAACCTCACTACTATGGCGGGCCAGCTCACTGCAGACTAAAGGAAGGGAGGGTATCTGAGTGTACAGCAAGGCAATGAGTGTGAATACCGACAGAACAGAGCAAGAGAGAGGAGATCTTATAAGAATGAAATGTAAAGATGTGACTGAGCTGTCAGTAAACAGGATTAATATGAATGCTGCATCTAGACTTTGACTGAAGTGGAAACAAGTATTTCTTTATGGTAATCTTATTATTGGATGCTTCCTTTCTTTTTCTTATAGGATAATTAATATGCAGCGAGAAAACCAAGTTGTTCAGTTTGATAGCAAACCCAGCTAAATACTGAAAAAAAAACTCAGTTCATCTGAGTTCTCACACTCCTCATAAATTGTTTTACAAGCAGATGGCTAGCATGACTGTCACAAATTGATATTAGTCTGTGTTTGAATGACATGTGGTCTTCCTGTGGTGATTTCACTGAGTTGTGTGAATACATGGCACATCTGCTGAGACCAAAGTCAGGGCAATAATCGCTCTGTCTGCTGGTCTTCGTGGGGCTGTAATGTGGCGTTAAATAGGAATGCTCATCTAATGAACAATGTGTCCACATCTGACAAGGTAGAATGAGCACGGTGCACCCTTTTCAGCCAAATTACACCAGACACTGCAAGCTACAAGCACTGAGTCCCCAGTGCCATGAAGAAGAGGAGAAAAGAGGAAAAGAAAAAAAACAAAAAAACATTCCCTATTTTTAACAGCTTCCTCTTCATTTTTCTCTGTCATCCTAATTCATCTCATCTTGAGGCCTGGTCATGTGCTCCAATTGTAGTACCAGTGTACAAGACCTAAGTGGGCTTATTACGACAAGTGGCTACAGGGCTAGTTTATAGCCAAGGCCACAGTGACTTGCAGTGGTTGTCAGTGCTGTCATGTTTATTTATTTTATATTGCTTTCCATCAGCAGTTTCAAGAAATCATACTCTTAATCAGGAAGAAACGTCACATTCACATCTCACCGCTGAGTCTTTTTTGTACTCACAGGCCCGTTTGGACAAAGAAAAGAAAAGGTGACCTCAAAGAAGAAGTGAAAGAAACAACCCTGGCCTCGGCACAACACGAAAGAAAAAAAAACCCGACCACTTTCAAAGGACATCTGCAATTTCTTCTCCACTGCTTTATACCTCTATTCACCTCTGTTTGCCTTGAGAGCGCACGGGTATCATACATGATCGTCCTCAGCACTCATGAGAGGGTCGTGAGGATTACAAGGAATGGAACTCAGACACAGAACGAAGCTCATAATGTAAATAATGTGAGCGAGTAGCAGAGGTTGCGGCGCGGCATTGATATGAATGTGGTGAGAAAGGTCAGCCTGTAGATAATAGGCAGTCCCATAGTCCCATCTGATGAGCGCGGCACCTGCCAGTGCAATACAAGTCTGGGACTTACAGCCAATCAGCACGGCCGTTGCCATGGTAGCCACAGTGCTTGGCGCGTCATTTAGGTTCAGCATGTGTCCCGACATCTGGTTAAGCTCGTCCACTGCATACTTAAACATGAAGGGCACCATCACATTGGTGAGCTGGGAAAACAGAGAGGGAGGGACAAAACACTCAGAGGAGGGGAACAAAAAAAAAGTGGAAACAGTTTCAAATAACCTATTAAACCAACATATGCATTCAGACCTCTCTTTTTGGCTTTCTGAGGTGTCTCTGTGCATGCAAACCTCAAGAGTCTAGAAAGTAGAATTCCATTGTTACACTGTCAAACCAAGATTACCATTCAGGTGCATTCAGATATGTGTATGAATGGTATGCTGTGGTAATGTGCATGCATGCACATGTTTTCATCTTGACTGGCTGTGGTGGTGCTGGAGAGGAGGCTGGTGCTTCCTGCTAATGGAATTGAAATGGTTATTAGGGCTAATTAAAAGCACAGGGACAGCTGTGTGACTCAGGCTGGGCGGTCCGCTGCGCATTAGGACAGACAGAGAACACAGCATCACAGAGCAAAGCATTTTCATTTTTAAAAACCATTTCATTTGAACATCTCAACCTCTAATATGGGGGAGGGTTACTTTATGTTCCTTTACCCCCTATCAAATCCTGTGATATAATTTTGATCAAATATCAACAGCAAATATATGAAATCAACCTATGTCACCTCTGATGTAAAAGGACACCTAATAACACCCCATTTAAAGTGCAAAAGCCACATCTCTAGGGTTCCTGCTTTATACTCCTGGGTATTATGCTCAGACAATAGAAGTCCTCTGAGTCCCTCAAGGAAAAACAATATCTGCCACTTTGCTACCAAGACAACAGAACATGTCACAAAAATAGCCTGAGCCTATTATCACAGGGCCAAAACATGTCCTCAATTTTACCACTAATACATGATAAGGTTGGATGCGCTCTTTAAATCCATTAACGGGCAATGCTGGAGATTAAATTGACACTATGTCAATCTGTACCTCGCAGTGTGTCATCCCATAATAGAGATGCTGTGTCAAGTAGAAAAAGGCTTCAGGCTACAAAGAATTAGCTTAAGCTTATAGCAAGGCATACAGACAGAGAAAGCTTTATTTGAGGGTGACAAAAACAAGAGCTGGTATATAATTATTTATTTGAAATGAAAATGTCATTGATAATGTCCCTCGCAGAGGTGTGATGCACTTTAACCGCATAATTATTCTGCTGATTTAAAAATTGCATCCACACTGTTGGTGGGTTCAGTTCAAACAGACATACTGGAGAAATCAAGGTTAACTCCAGCCAAGCAGGAAAATAGGAGGAGAAGATTGGATTGCATGTGCGTGCTCTCTCCTCTTTAGCACACACTAGAGGGAGCCATGCTGAGTGGCAGCAGGACACGCTTATTGAGGAGCTGTGAATTTGTGATTGTTTTCCAGGGTGTAAATTAGAGACCATCAACAAAAGAAGCATACACCAATCATTGCATCACGCGATGATTGGTGTATGTGATTAATTATTTCATAAGATGCTGTTTTAAATGCACACTGTTTTTAGTTTTACATGGGATCTTCACCAAATGTGATCACCTATGGTGAGTGCTCATGTTGTTGGAACACAGGGTGGTCAGAGCTGAGAGGTTATTTGATTAAGTAAGGAATTTTTTTTTTTTTTAAGTAAACATTTCAAAAATAAGACTAGTGCTCTAATATGCTAAATGTGTCCTACAGTAGAGCTACCTGCTGCGGCAACCCCTTTTGAATAAGGGAGTAGCTGAAAGTAGCTGTTAGTGCATTATTACAGAGTCACTTGTAATTCGTAGCACAGAATCAATGTAGGAAATTGTCAAAGAAAACTTAAGTTCCACAAGCTGATAGAAGCAAGAAAAAAATTCATCCTGGAAACTACCAGTACAGCTGTTGGTGTGACAAAAATGATAACGAGATATTCAGTTTTTAATTGCTTCTGGGATGACAAAAAACGAAAAGCAACATGCATTCATGAGCAGTGTTGACAAATTCAAATTTTCATGAAAAGAGATGCAGGCACCATTTCCTGCAACAGCCTGAGGGCCTGTCCAGGACGTACCCTGCCCCTCGCCCTATAATATCTGAGATAGGTTGGATCCGCCCAACGCCGCGATCCTGAACTGGATAAGCTGTGACGCAAATGGATGGATGTATATAGTCACAGTACAGAAAAGTGAAGCTACAGGTCAGCTTCATGCAAAGTAATAATGTGCTGGTGTAATTAATGACTAAATGATTCCATCCTTGTACCATTTCTGCACAAATAAAAACCGCGAGCATTACATGCTGTAAGGGTTTATCTGTTGGTTTGTTGGGTTTTGTTTTCCAGTGAAAATGACTGAACTGGGTCATGAAAGCAAAACTGAACAGCCAAATTTCATCTGCTGGGCTTCAGAGCACTTCACATTCACATCATCAGGCTTTTCATATCAGTCCCAAACTCCAACAACAGCGCCAAACAAAACAAACAAACAAACAAAAAAAAAAAAGACGAGCTGGTGACAAATAATAAAAACCAAGCATGATGTAGTAGTACACCATTTTGCTGTGAAAAACGCTTTAACAAAAATCTGTGATTCTGCAGCCTTCGCTCACACGAGTCACTGTTCAGGAACCTTGTTATGCCCATTCAAATGACTTGGCTCAACACTGGCATTCTTTCTTGATTCATGACACGTACTTCACAGATCTTAGCTCTTGTAGTACCAGCAACACGTAGCATGTGCTGAAGTTGAGACATTTCTTTTTTCTCAAAATGTATGTCTTTTTTTATTTGATGACAGCAAAACTGTTAAAAGTGTGGATGATGTATGTTTGCCACTGTTTTGTATCACTTCTTTCTGTAACAGCGATGAGCCCAGTAACAGTGGTATGAAAGCTTTTCAGCACTGGTTTTCTGCTTTGTCCCTTATATAGAGATTTCTCTACATTCTGTGATTTCTTTTTTAAACTTTTTGCCTTTCTTATTGTCAAACAGCCTAATTAGTTTTCATGTGACTAATTTTTAGCATTATACATATTTCTAAGTTTTTGTTGCCCCACATTGTTTTATACCTCATATTTAAATCTAACAAGTTCTTAGTTTAGAAAACTGATTTGCTGTCTTTACTTTTTTAATTAAACCTAGGACTTAAATGATTTGCAAATTGCTTCATCTTTTGTTGCACAATGCATACTACTTTTTATGAAGACAGTTATAAATAATCTAGTGGGTTTAACCGATGTCAGCTGTACCCTTGGATTGTAATGTCTCTTTGCCATTGTGTTTCACTGTGAAAAGCCACTTACATGACTCAGGGTACTGTTTTGTTTTTTTTGGTTTTTTAAACATCCTGATGATGCCCTTGCCTAAAACATCTACCAGGGGAGAAATTAATAATCCTCATTTGCAATTACCAATTCTCTATAATGCATCTCTTTTGAAAACAGGCAACAAATTAAAATGTGCAGCAACATGCAAGAATGACTGAAGCTGTGGGAATATATGATGAGTGAAGACTGCAGGGGGTTTGTGCAAGTTAACAACTCTAACCACCTTATCAGCTAAGTTTATTTTGTCAAAGTATCTTGCTTTCATCTAAGAATATCTGGGTCCTAATGTCACAAGGGCGGGAGAGCATTGGCTGCTGTTAGTACCTTTCTCTTCAGGGAGGAACAAATCCACAAAGCATAAAGCAGAAGTAATGTGATAAAAATATCAGCTGTTATTTAAGTCTAAGCAATATGTCTTATCGCCTGTCAAATTAAGTTAAGTTTATATGACATAAACAAAAACAGGTAAAAGAGAAATGAAAGTTACCTTGGCCCCAGCGAGCAGGCCCAGAGAGAGCAACACGGGCTCGCAGGTCAGGTCTATCCTTTGGCCACACATAAGACAGCATAGCAGACAGGATTTGGGCTGAATTCACCTCCTTCAGCTGTGTAAAAGATACAACCGCAAATTTTATTGATTCAACAAAACATCATGTAAAATGTGTGAGATAACTACAATGTTAAGATTCTAACTTGCCGTATTTGACAATACTGGCAACTATCGTGTCTTTTGCATTCAGCGCTGACAATCCGAGTAACCTAAAGATGGCTTTCTGGGCACACACATAGAACATCAAATGTCAACAGGAGTCCCCAAGGAGATATGCCAGCCACAATGACAGCAGAGTCTCCAGGTGGACTTAGGGATCCAGTCTGACACTACAAGTCCCATGAGATACCTGGGCTGTCATCCCAGCTGAGGCCGAGATCCCACTGGTGCCAGCATAGCTGTTTACCCACGCTCCAACACACATCTGCCACGGGGACTCTCCACAGGCCGGAGAATATGCAGTAATTCCTCTAATCCACTCAATATGGTGGCACCGTGTTACGACACTGCTGTATGGCAGCAACTCCAAACAAATTACAGTGAAAGTGCGCCCAACACCTGCTTTTAATCAAATACAATCAGCAAACTGTGACACTGCTGAGGGAGGATTAAAATTAACAGTTTAATGCACTACTGAAGTTTGTGTACGAGTGGAGGAGAGTGGTTACGTCTAAGGCCTAACTTCGTTAGTTTTTTTTTTTATCTGGAATTATTAAATGTAACACAGCTTTCAGAGTTAAACTCAATATTCAATATTGTTGATTCAGCCTCAGTTAATATAACATGTACTGTATATTTTTAAGCAGTTAACACAAGTTTTTGGACGATTCCCAAGATTCCTGTTTTAGAGCTTTATCTATTAGGAACTTAAGCAGTTTTTTAAGAGTTAACTCAAAGTTCAGACCCCTAACCAAATTTTCACAGAGAAAAATTGGCAACCAGCAATACGACAGACTGTAAGTCGGAGACAGAATTTCATTCGTACAGGAAATATAATGAATCATGACTTATTAACCTTTGAAAAATTATACATCTCGAGTCAAAAAAAAGAATCCAATTAAAAAAGCATGTTGATCCTAACAGCTAACCAGTTGATTTGGATGTGATGTAAAAAATTGTTGCCCACATTCATAATTGTGCATGGTGTTATTTACCTTGACACTGACATTAATCTCTGCATTTTTTTAAATGTTCAGTTTCATGCACTCTTTAAATTCTATGCATATGAACATAAAAATCTTCACTGACTATTAACTAAAACATGGTGTCACACTCACCACATTTTTTGGATCTGTGCTTAGTCCTCCCCCTGCATGTCCGTGCCAGCATGTCCGTTTGTCTGTCACCTGCAAGTGCTGTGGAAGCAGCATTCATCGTAACTCTATGTCTGATTTTAATAAGACACCAATACACAATTATTTCTTAATACACACTTACTTTTGCAGCCTCCAAAATCCGATGAATGTTTTCGCTCCTGTTCGTACTCCATGTGGCTGTTCGTAGGTGTGGTGGGGAACTTAACTGAAACAAATGAGACCACTAATTTTACTGATGTTTATTCCTCTTATCCCTTAATGTACTGCTGTTTTAACACTTAGATACACTGAGAAACAATAACAGTAAATAAAAGCAAACAATGCTAAAATAGCCCCAAAGAAAATCAGTTCACCACAGCTTAGGTTTGCAAAGTTGATCTGAACAAACCACAAGATGTTTGGCCACAGTGCACATTTCTGAAAGACCAAGCAAAGCACATCAGCACAAGCTCTGCATTCTGACTGTGATGCACGGTGAAGCAGGGGCGATGATTTGAGCTTATTTTGCAGCTACAGGACCTGGGCACCCTGCAGTCACCGTGTCAACCATGAACTCTTCTAGATAGATAGATCTATTGGTAGATAGATACTTTATTGATCCCGAAGGAAAGTAGGGCATCCAGCAGCTTAAAACACACAATTAAATACAAACAACAGAGGCAGCTATATAACTATACAAACTATGCTGTATAAACAAGTACAAGGACTTAGGGCCCAAAAATTTTTTTTTTCTTTAATTCTTTATGTGGTTTCACCTAAATTTAAAGCACCCATAGTCAGAGTTCAAAGGTTATGAAACAAAACAAGCAGAAGAGAAGTTGGTTAAACTGGTTTTTAAAAAGTCTCAGCAAACTTTTGAAACCTTGAAAATATAAATACAAAATTTAAGCACAGTAATGGTTTATACTAGATAAACACTACTCACATGCTTAAAGGATGGGTCTAAACCTATCCTGTAATAAGACTCCAATGAATGCACGCATGTCTATGGGTGAAGCACGTGGTTTAATATGTTCAGCACGGCTGAAAACGTCCCTCTTATCCGTTTTGACCTGCCACGTTAAGTTATCAGCTAAACAGCATGTTTAATAAAACATGAAATGAGAGTGAACATATTCTAGTTTCAGACGCGTACCTGACACATGAAACGGGACTGTGATCACGTGTGACAAAGTGAGCTGTAATGAATAAATGTAAATGTGTCAAATAATCAATAACAATGCGTTCACGTGAGATGACAAACTGGGTTTGGTCTGGGTTATTTAGATAAGACCGTCCCACCCCGACAACTTAGGTTTTCAGTAAAAAGCCGATAACACGTGACTGAGACCTCTGACGGGTTAAGGGGTTAGCACACACAAACATACTGGATGCCATTGTTAAGAAAACTGCTTAAATTAGACGTGTTGTCCGTTCAGTTGACGTACGGTCAAAACTTACAGCGTCGTTATGACGCAATGGTAATGTCAACACGAGTAACTAACTGGTTAAGTTAATGGAAGGTGAGCTAGTAGTTAGCCAGCTGCTTAACGCAAACACAAAACGTCTGTTTGACAAATTGCATGACCTTGTCGCTCAAGCAAACCAGATGACAAACCATCTATCTCGGTAGCATTCCTGGAAGTTAGTTGGTCACTTTTTATCTCTGCCCTTGCCTACTGCTGCTGGCTGTGCTACCAAAAACACCGCGTCCTCACTGACCAGCCGTGTCCTCACTCACCAGATGTGCGCTTTGGCGTCCATGGTCTGTTCCTGGCTCATTCCGACTTTTATTCCAAACACGATACGAGCTCGTCTGTCGAATGAGAAATGCTAGTTTTCGTCTTTGAAAGTGAAAGCCGCATTTTAGCGGTGCCAACATCGCCGCCATGTTGACGAAGGAAGGAGGGTAGTCAACACGCCGGGTGCGTCACATCCGGCATTCTTCAACGTTGTCAGTGTCAAAGCTAGCAGGCGAGTAGGACTTCTAAACGCTACGTTTGTCTTTTTTGCGGGAGGGGAAATAACGGCAGCGAACTGATTTTAAGACGACGTCTTTGGGTGTCTGCATATCTGTGAGTGTGGTCCTAACGGACGGTGTTTGTGCGGTGGCAGCTTGAAACATAAACTGAGAGTTGAAGCTAACGGAGGAGCACGTTGTCATCCTTTTGACACATCGTTAGTAAGCGGGAAGCTAGCTGGCTTTAGCTTAAGTAATATATTTATTTTAGTCAGGATGCCATGCCACAATCAGCAGTTGAACAATGTGAGCAGTGGCCAGGAGCACCCAATGAAGCAAGTTCGGTTTGCAAACAGTAGCAGCAGTGTCCCTGCAGTAGTGTCCAACACTGAACCGAGCGATGCCACCACACAGCCTGTCAGCCAGGACAGCCTGGGACCCCAGCTAAAGCTGCTTCCTCTGAACGACCAGATCCGTGAATTACAGACAATAATCAGGGACAAGTGAGTTCCCCACTCGCCTTTACTGACACACAGTCATAGATTTTAAAATAATACCACATATGTCAGGCCAAACATTGTGTAGCACATCTCAAATCTTAGTGTTGTAGTAAAAACAAACAGTCTTGGATTTAAATATCTCACTCTCTGTAAACATATGTGGATCATCTCACACATGCTTCCAGCCTGACCATCCCTCATTTCCCTGAAAAAATTCCAATGGTGTGGCACACTTCTTAATAGAGAAACTACTAAATTTTAGCTCTCGATTTGTTTGTTTAGTTTGTTCTTAAAAATATTTTGTGATGAAGTCAGGGGTATTTTCAAGCCTTTTCTGTGGAGCCATTTTCAAATGGCTATATCGAGAGAACTACTTAACTGCAACCATGAAGTCATAGTTGCAGATATTATTATTGATTTTGGCAGTTTTCCTTTTAAGAAGTGTATGGGGTTTTTTTTTCAGGCAAACCAGAGATGGTCAGGCTGGGACTTTTTCTTAGATTTGGTCAGTTGAAATGGAATGGCCCATGTAGCTTCAATAGCAAAGCAACATGGTAAAAAAAACAAACAAACAAACAACATGTTATGTGATGCTCTCCATGACTGTGACTTATGTTACGCTTCAAGGAAAATCATATTGTTTCAGCTACAACATTTTGTAGTTGTTGCCTCATGTTACTTTACCAAATGCAAAGAGGAATAATTACCTTATGTTCCCCACAAAAAGATTTCAAATTGAAGCAGTAAAAAAAGAGCAGTGAGTATCAACCAGCTCCAGAGACGCATGTGGTGGCTCCCTGTGGCTTTGACAGAAAATTTTATTAATATGAATATTTTACCTTTCAATTTGCAGAATTTGATGATCATAAATGGAACAACAACATGGTATTGTTGTAATGAAAATGCAAAACTGAATTATTAGATAATCATAAATAGACCACTGCAAAAAATTAATTTTTTTTTATACCTATTAGTATTGTGATAGGCTAACTTGTAAATAATAGGCTGTGTCACTGTCATTAAAACAGGATAAGAGTTAAGTTAAAAAAAAAACATATATACATTTTCCACAGGACTGTGCAGTGCTGTGAAAAATTAACTACACCCTTGGTGCTTCCATGAGTCATTGATCATCACCAAGTGAGAACACCTCTATGAAAGCAGAAGTTTTGGTACTTTGCTGGTCTGGAGCATTCAGGTGTATGTTAACACAATGCCACAATCTTTCCAGGAGTGAATGCCCCAGTAAATTAACCCCAAGTTCAGACCGTGCAATGCTCAGAGAAATTGCAAAAAGCCCAAGAGCTACATCTCACTCTCCATGCCTCAGTTAACATATTAAATGTGAAAGTTCATGACAGTCCTGTTTTAAAAAAAAAAAAAAAGACTGAACAAGTGTGGCTTGTTTTGACGGGTTGTCAGGAGAAACCCTCTGCTCTCAAAACATGGCAAGTACAGCTTAGGTTTGCAAAGTTGATCTGAACAAACCACAAGATGTTTGGCCACAGTGCATGTTTCTGAAAAACCAAACAAAGCTCATCAGCACAAACACTGCATGCTGACTGTGATGCATGGTGGAGCAGGGGTGATGATTTGAGCTTATTTTGCAGCTACAGGACCTGGGCACCCTGCAGTCACTGAGTCAACCATGAATTCTTCTGTATAGATTGATTGATGAATGGGATACAAATGAGTCTGGTAGTGCAGTATAAATATACATATGGATAATTATCAATGTAGAGACAGATGTGCAACAATTAAGGTGACATTATACAGTAATAAAGAGATAAAGTGACAGATTTATCAAACATCAGATCAGTTACTGTAAAGATAACTGTAACTGTAGAGATAAATAAATGTGCAGATAAAAGTGTCTGTACATTCAAAACAATAAGTTCACCAACATATGTAATGATGATTTTATGTCAATGTCTGATTGCTCTTGGAACAAATGATGTCAGTTGAGCTGTTCTGTGAGAGCAGCCTTCCACTGAACAGACTCCTCTGTTTCATTATGATTATGTGTGTAATGGGTGACTGTTACTGTCTGTGATAGAAAGCAGTTTTTCCAATGTCCTCCTCTCTGCCACTGTTGTCAGAAAGTTTAGCCCCACTCCGACCACTGATCCAGCCTGCCTGACCAACTTATCCAGCCGCAGCGCGTCTCTCTTCCTAATTCTGCCTCCCCAGCACACCATAGCATAAAAGAGGATGCTGGCAACTATAGATTGGTAGAACATCTGCAAGAGTCTCCTACAGATGTTAAAGGACCCCAGTCTCCTCAAGAAGTATTCTAGGGTCAAATCTGAGGCCATCAGCTAAAGCAACAGCACAATGATCCCAAGCACAACTACAAATCTACAACAGATTATCTGAAAAAGAAAATAATCAATGTGTTGCAATGGTCCAGTCAAAGTCCAGACCTCAGCCTGATTGAAATGCTATGGTGGGACCTTAAGAGAGCTGTACATAAACAAATGCCTGCAAACCTCAATGAACTGAAGCAGCATAGGGCCTAAATTCCTTCACAAGATAGAGAGAGACTGATAAAGTCTCTTTTAATTTTACAGAACTACATAGAGTCCTGTGGAAACCATCCTTTTCACATAACTGCATAACAAATGCTTTAAATAAGTAGCCATCGTAAGGCTATGATATTTTTGCTGCTTAAATTGCTTAAAAATGGCTCTTTTGATAGTAAAGTTTGCTGATCACCTGAACAGTCTGATTCAAACTCATATTTATGTTTTCAGGACAACCAGCAGAGGAGATTTTGTGTTTTGTGCAGACCGTCTGGTAAGATCGTGACATAATTACAGTATTCTGTAAGGGTGTGAAGATTGCATAAATAATGGTTCATTGTTTTTGTCCTGGAAAACAGATCAGGCTTGTAGTTGAAGAGGGCTTGAATCAGCTCCCCTACTCGGAGTGCACAGTGACCACACCAACAGGTGAGGAGGATCTCACTGTAATAATAAAGTCATTGTTCAGGTTTAAAGACTGGGTTAGACAAAAATGGAGCTCCAAATTTTGACCAGTGGGTTTCAGTGGCTGGATGTTTTAACTCCAGTATGATATGACTGTGTGGGCTTTTTCAGAACAGCTACATTTTGTGACTGCTTCTGCTTCATTTTTTCCCTCAGGGTACAAGTATGAGGGTGTCAAGTTCGAAAGAGGCAACTGTGGAGTCAGCATTATGAGGAGTGGTAAGTTAAACCTGCTCCAGCACACCTATCAAAACAAATTAGTTTCTTTCCTAGGAACACATAAGTCTTCCATGCAGCTGTGTACTCGTGCTCGACATCTCTTTTGCTCTTACTCATCAGCTTGAGTTATCATTTGCACTGGATCGTAGACTTCTCTCTCATTTGAATTCTAAGTTATAAAAATGTTAAGTTAGGCGTGTAAGACAGCTACTTGTCTTTGCTTTTGTAGGGCATAGTCTCTGAAGGCTTTGTTGTCAGCAGACCGCACAACCAGAAGTGACACTTGTTATCTATCCTTTTGGTTTAATGAGACTGTTACCATAGCTGTCTGCAGAGTCACGCTCGACTAAAACATAAAATTGTTGTCATGTTGGACACAGTATAAAACTCAAATACCGTACCTTACGTTCAACCGTACGTTTAACCACCTTTGTGTTCCACGTGTTTTCTCACAGGTGAGGCCATGGAGCAGGGTCTCCGTGATTGCTGTCGTTCTATCCGCATTGGCAAGATCCTCATACAGAGTGACGAAGAGACACAGAAAGCCAAGGTCTACTATGCCAAGTTCCCCCCAGATGTGTATAGAAGAAAAGTGCTGCTCATGTACCCCATTCTCAGTAAGTAACTGAGGGCTGAGCTCTTTTTTTTTTCTTTCTTTCTTTCTTACTGGTGATTCCACTTTGTCACCTTCAGTAGCACGTAAATGTCAGGAGATGTTCTGTGCAAGTGTAAAAAGAAGTTTTTTTGTATTTTCTTTTTTTTTTTCCTCATTTTGAAAAATCTCCCTTGAGTTGACCTTCACCACTAAGTCTGCATTTCCACATCATGCCGGCCCATTCACACTGCTCTGATAATTATGGTTCTCATGGGGGTAATTATACAGTGCCTGGGAGATAGCCACCAGGCTGCTGAATAACATAATGAGGGCCAACAAAAATAGTATCTTAATAGCCCTGGTTTCCCTGTGTCACAAAGCAGCATTTTTCTGTTCTCAGCTTTAAAAAAAAAAATGTAACCAAGCTAGGTTCAAGGTATATTTTATAATGTCAGAATGATGGAACATATGGTTTCATTGATGCATGCTAACTGGATGTGAAATTAAAGCCTGCCAAGTGCCCAGATTCATGAGCACATCAGCACACAACTCACCTCCTTTTTTGAGATGCTTATAATGCATGGGTTACATATATTTTAATAATAATTTAAAAAAATGCAATTATGTAGTTTGTTTTATAAATCTGTTATGAATTGTCACATATTGTTAAGCCGAGTGAGCGAATTTAACATATAAACTTTTTTTTGTGACATTGTAAGCTGGACTGTGAAGCAGATGAGTAACCTTATACTCTCTGTCTGCAGGTACAGGGAACACCGTGATTGAGGCTGTGAGGGTGCTGATAGAGCACGGCGTGCAGCCCAAACACATTATCCTACTCAGCCTCTTCTCCACACCTCATGGTAAGCCAGACAGCTCAACACAGCACTCATCACCAGCTTGTTTTTTTTTTTCTTTTCACCCCTCCCAGATCAGACATTTTGTCCTCTATTGCTCCTCCACTCCTGTTTCTGCTGCGTCAGTGTCTTCATAAAACATACTGCAGCTAAGCACAATGAGGTTCTGTGACACTGCTGATCTGAAGGTTTGCTCAGCAGTCACCAGCAAACTATGACGTTTGAAAACAGAGTCGTCCTGTAATTTCTGGATGTTCTCGGCAGTTTTCTCTCCTTTAGTTTTCGAGCAGAGTGTCATGACATTTAATGTAGATGTTCATGGATTATTTGCACTTAAGGAAACATTTAAATATGAAGGATATGTTGCCATAAAATGTAAAAAGCCATTTAACGCTCTAAAGGGGTTGAAGCTTTATAAAGCTGTTTTCAGTGGTTAATTAAATCCTGGTGTACACTATATACTCAGTGGCCTCTTTATTAGGTACAGTGTTCAGCTGCTCTTTTTATTCTGAATGCTACCAGCAGGTCCAAATGATCAGTTATCATGATGCTCACTGTGAATGCAGTAAAGCTCATACCACCTTAAAGTGGACGTATTACTCTCTTTCTAGTGACATTTACACTCACCAGCCACTTCATTAGGTACCTATTCAACTGCTCATTCATCCAAATATCTGATCAGCCCATCGCATGGCAGCAACCCACTGCATGTAGGCATCTAGTCATGTTCAAAATAATCTACCGAAATTCATCAGAATGGGGAAGAAAGGTGATTTAAGAGACTTTGAGCATGGCATGGTTATTGGTGCCAGACGGGTTGGTCTGTATATTTCAGAACCTGCTGATCTCCTGGGATTTTACCACACAACCATCTCTAGAGTTTATAGAGAAATGTCTGAAAAAGAGAAAATATCTAGTGAGCAGCAGTTCTCTGGTAGAAAATGCCTGGTTGATGCCAGAAGTCAGAGGTCAGACTGCTTTGTACTGATAGGAAAGTACCAGCAGCTTGTTACAGCCAAGGTATGCATAAGAGCATCTCTGAACACACAACAGATCAAACCTTGAAGCAGATGGGCTTCAGCAGCAGCAGACCACACCGGGTGCCACTCCTGTCAGTTAAGAACAGGAAAATTGAGGCTGCAGTTCCCACAGGCTCACCAAAATTGGACAATAGAAGACTGGAAAAACATTGCCTGGTCTCACGAGTCTCAGATGGTGGGGTCAGAACAACATTGAACAACATGAAACCATGTCCATCCCTTTATGACCACAGTATATGCATCTTCTGATGGCTGCTTCCAGCAGGATAATGCGCCATGTCATAAAGCTCACATCATCTCAAACTGGCTTCTTGAACATTACATTGAGTTTACTGTACTCAAATGGCCTCCACAGTCACCACATCTCAATCCAATAGAGCACTGCAGTGTGGTGGCACAGGAGATTCCCATCATGGATGTGCAGCCGACAGGTCTGCAGCAATTTTGTGACGCTATCATGTCAATATGGACCAAAATCTCTCAGGAATGTTTCCAGTTTATTGTTGAATCTGTGCCATAAAGAATGAAGGCAGTTCTGAAGGCAAAGTATTAGCAAGCTGTACCTAATAATAAAGTGGCTGGTGAGTGTATATTCCTTTTCGTTAATGGAGGCCACTGAAATGTTGTTGCACTAACTGTTGAAAATGTCCTTGTCAGTGTGGAATTAGGCCATTGTCTGTTACCGTCATATTCTTTTTAATAATTTACAATCAGGATTTTTTATACTAACAGTGTATCTGACAATGGTAAAGGAGTTTTAATGAACCAACAGGATCCCCTGCAGTTCTCCTTAGTCGACAGTGCTTTATAGTGAGTTTCAGTTCATTGTTTTGTATTGGTTCATTCTCACTCCATTTACAGCTGGAGCAGAAAGCTGCCTTTAACAAAAAAGCACTTAAAAAGCCACAGTAGGTAGCAAGTGGAGTAGCTGATGAACATGGTGGACTTAAAGGTAGATTTTTTCCCCTCAGGGGATGTAGAAACAAAAACAGTGCCAAATACCAGATAAATAATTTTGTTTGGAAGCAGATGAATGTGTAAATATGCAACTACTTGCTAATATGTTTGCTGTATAAACTTAAAAAGTGAGGATTTGTCTGTTGTGTTGCTTTTTAAGGTCTGGGCTCCTGTGTCAGTTTGACCTGAGCTGTGCTTGGGAATTAAGTTGGTTGCTTTTTCACTTTTTTTCATCCTGGTCATGAACTGGCATTTCATGGCAGTCTCACCTCAGAAAATATTCATGTTTTGGCTGCTGCTTTCTCGTGTAGCTGTAGCTACTTTTACTAATTCAACACATCGATGCCTTTAGTTTAGAAGAGAAGCTGAGCCCACTGTACATTTCTCTTCTAGGAGCCAAATCTATAATCCAGGAATTCCCAGATATCACGATCCTGACAACGGAAGTTCACCCCAGTGGCCCCAACACATTTCGGACAGAGGTACTTTGGCACCGACTGAGTTGAGGACAACCTGAGGAACATGTGCAAATTGTTTTGGTTGTATTTTTCATGTAAATTGCTTTGTATTTGTCATGTGTTCCTCGTTGTGCCAAATACTGCTACTTGATTTACAAATTTCATGAACTGATAATCAAATTTATCAAACTGAAATGTATTTATTTTATGCTGTGTAGTCATGCTATAGAAAGAAAACTGCACTTAACCATGTAAAGAGTTCCGCTTGGATCATTTTATTTTGCATGTTACAACATCTGGTGGATCAATAAAGAATGTATATTTGTTTACAGACAGAACAGCAAATGAAACTATTGGTAGTTTTGAGGTGATGAAAAAGGGAAGCGCCACAATCACATACTCCAAAGACAGGTTAAAAGGGACCACATGTGCTCTAGCAACACTGAATTCCTGCCTGCCAACATTTCATCTTCTGTAAATATCCCATTTGATAAAAGTACATTGCTTCAATAGTTCACTCAATAGAACAAAAATATACAGACACTGCCTGCAGCAGGTATGGTTCAAACTCAGTACACAAGAAGAAATAAAAAGCAGACTTTTATAACAATAGACAAAAGACTAGATGACACTCTCAACATCCACATCTTTCCTAATGTTTTTATATATGCCTTCAAACACCAAATCATATCCCTGATAAACCACAGTTTCAGTCAAATAACAGAAGCCTTTCTCGGACATGAGCAGCATTCAGTCTGGCTTACTCAACGCAGGAAAAACCGATCCAACAAAGCAACATAAAGCATCAAAATAAAACCGTATGAAGAGCTGATGAAAACCCAACTTGTTATGCATACTGAATAAATGGGTGTACGTAGTTAAAGAAGTGGTTTTCAGCTAAGTGCATTGTCTAAATACACAAGTTCAAAAGCAGTCTCAATAAGAAGAATCTCTTTGATTGGTATTAAAAAATACATAAACACAGGTACAAACAAAAAAAAAAACATTGCAGAAGATCACTGCCCTCTACCAACCGGTGGATGAGGAGCAGTTAATATATATGTACAGTTGTATGTTTAAAAAGATCAAAAACAGACATAGAATGTCCTCATATGAATGATTACGTGCCTATAACAAAACAATTTTCATGTTTGGTTTTTAAATCCCCTGCTTCCACATCAAGTGTTATCTTACCAGAAATGATAAAGTTTCTCATATGCTCACCCCAGACATAAATCTAACCAATCACTGCATTCTTTCTAATCAATGTAGCAAACAGCATTGATATGATATACAGTATATTGAGGATGACTCCACTAATAGATAATAGACATATCAAGTTTGCCATAATACTCAGATGTAACATGTAATAAGGTCTAGCTATGACCCAATTTACGCTTGTTGTGTTTGTGTTACAGTCACCATTGTGATTAGACACTGATATAATGGCATTCTAACTGCAACAGGGATGCTAAAACACTCCATAAAAGGGCAATAATGATCAGTTCTTCCATAAATAAGTGCCCAATATGTTAGTGCACTGTACTTGAAAGGATGATGAGGAGCAGGAGGATACATTCTGAGGTGATAGATTCCAAAACCAGAGGAATACTTGTTAATAAGGCGCAGGTTAAGTTACTTTGTTTTTAAATATGTTTAAGTGTAAGTCAAGTGCTGTAAACCCCAAACTTGTAGAAGCCAAACAATATCTGGAGACTTCTGAAGCCTCATGAGTGAGTTCCCTCCCCACACCACCGACCAAACCATAAGGTGCAACACTGTAAGCTTAAACCTGTAAAATTGCACACTGCCAGACAGAAGCTTTAGAGCTTTAAATGCCTTGTCAAGATAAAGAAATACAGCCAAATGTTTGCCCTGTAATTAAAATAATAAAATAATACTGTTGCTTGTCTGTAAATCAGGAAATCCCCCCCCCCCAAAAAAATAAATAAAAATAAAACCAGTGCTGATGAGAGGAGAGGTGACCCTTCCTCTGGTCATCCAATGAGTTCCTTTGTTCATCAGTATGTGAAACATCAGGGTAGAGTTGGCAACGACAGTCCAAATGCAGGTCTTTAATCCTCTCGTTTGGCCCCCTTCAGTGTCTGAACATCCTCGTGATTTGGAATGCATTTACTTCTCAATACACAGTGTGTGTGATACAAGTCTACGTCTGTACCAGTGTAAATTATTCCTCCATCTCTATGGTAACGGAGGGGTCCACATCCTCCACTGGAATGATGATTTATATTAAAAAAAAAGAAGAAGAAGAGAAAAGAAAATCGGCATATAAATTAATTTTTTCTGTGGTTTTGTTGTAACTGATGCAGCTGATAGTTCACCACGTGTTTCATATGACCAACAGGTGGTAGCACAATATAAACACAGCAGGAATTTTAGTGAAGCCTTCAGGTCATTTTAACTGAACAAATCTGCAATTGCTTGGTGTCATTACTGTGGCAAAGAAGATGCACACTCCCATCCGCTATGCCTTTAGTCCAAGGTCACAAACTGTGTCCGTCTTATTGCTCCTACTGTGCAACCTCCAACAAGGTTGGTTTTTTGATCGTTCAGTATAAGCGTTCCAGATTTGGGTAATTACGTTATGGAAAATTCACGGTCTCTGGATGGGTAATCTTTCTCTCATTACTTTCGAGCAATAAATATGACTTTCATAGGAATGAAAAGGAAAGCCATGTACAGGCAACTTATAAAACGCAGGCATGCACTAGACACTACTAATTGTTTCTGTAAGACCTAAAAGGTGTTGGAATCTGGAAACGCTGGGCAAAATATCTGTTTTGAGACTACAGTAAAAGTCAGCAGACACCTGCAAGCATTTGCCTCTGACTCACTCTTTATTTTTGTTTTTTATTTTAACAGTGCAAAGTAACTGCAAAGGTCACAGTGACCCACAAGATAACAGTAATTAGATACTAAGATTCTGGGGAAAATGCATGCATTTAGTCTCTTAAGAGGTTTTTAATGGATTAAGAAAAAGAAAACAAAAGCGGAAGAGACAATTTTTTGGAAGGAAACTTTTTGGAAGGAATTAATTATTTATTTATTTTTTATCTCTAGTGCCCGCCAATCTCACCTAAATAAAAGCTAAGACACATTCTATGCATCAGGTGCTACTGTGAAGATGTGGTGACCACCAGGTCATGACATCTGTCCTGAATGTTATAACTTGAATATGATATACAGTATATTGGGCATTAATGGGAAAAGGAGCTATTTTCAGTTCTTTGTATTTTATACATGACAGAATTTAAATAAGCTTACCCAAGCTTCCGTCCTCAGACCCATCATCTGACTCTTCCCACATGTCCTCGTTAGCTAATAAGGGGTTCTGGGATTCAGAGCTCCGGTTCTTCAAAGGGAAGTAGTGGCCATTCCCCTGGCTGACATGTACGAGGTACAGAAACAGATGGAAGCTTGTTAAATGTCCAGTTAACTATTAACCAAGCTCCAACCATTGATCAGATTCTTCACTCTACATGTTATTCATTAGCCCCACTGCAGCTTGATGTAAAACCACTCTGTATTCTGCAGTCAATGCCATATTGTTCACTCTATCAATTATTCACATCCCTTATATTTCAAACATTGTGTACTACTTAAATTATTATGCCGTATTGTACTGATCTCTAATTCTTCTTCCACCGTGGCTAAAGCTGAGAAGCAGAAATTTTCTCAGCCTGTTTTCTTACATTTTTCTGTTTGTTCACAAGATTATGCAAAAACTACCAGGCTAAATTCATGAAACCCACAGGAGAACTTGGGGTGAACAAAGAAAGAATCCATTAACTTTTGGTGAGGATCCAGGTCATCTTCTGTTTACATGGGGGGGGGGGAAAAAGGAGCACTGGCTTTGGCAGATGATGCACTCTTCAGAGGCCCCTTTGATTTAATTCTGTGTATTTCAAAACCCTAGTGCAAACTACAGGGTCAAGACTTAAGTGTACAGATGCCAAAATGCCATCAGTTATTTATGGAAATTCACCAGCTGCCTTTAGACAACAAACTCACCTTGTAGAGACCGGAATGAACCACAATCTCCTATCCTCTCCAAATACCTGCTGCAGATTTTTGCGTATGCCGACGTTAAAGCCATTTTTGTCGGGTCCATTGACAAAAACTGGAGCTGAGAAGGCCTCTAAAAAAATAAATAAATAACAGAAACAAAACTGTAGGTCAGTTTTTCCCACATCTTTCATACCATAGTTCACTGACCAAAGAGACCAAATGTGTGCTTAATTTGCTAAATAAATGAGGAGTAAATATGTAAAATCTCACCTAATGTCGATCTGTTCTTGGCCACAAGCCAACAGTGGTAGCCAAAGAGGAACATGAGACTGACAAAGAACATGAGAGCCACAAACATGAGGAAGAGAACGTGGAACTTTGCAGGCCCATTTGGCAAAACCCCCTGAGAAAGAGAGAGAAACAGGAGAACTAGAAACCTGAGAATAGAGTGTGATGGAACGCACGCATCAGAACTGCTGACTATAAGCACTTCAAACTGGCAATATGACGCCATTATCAGATGTTCAACATGAGTCATAAAGCAAGAATGACACTCACCTCCCAGAATTTGAGGAAATACTGAAAAACCGTTGCTGCAATGAATATACAGTACAGCATAGAGTAGGCAAGGAAGAGGAGAAAAAACTTGTAGTTGGAAAAACCAACACAATTGTTCACCCTAGAAGGAAAACGAAATTCTAATGTCAGAACAAACTGTTGGCATACATTTATTCCAACACTGAAACAGATGAAGAAGAGGTTACAGCTTACCAGGGACAGTGATGGTCCATCTTTAAGACACACCTTAAAAGCAAAATAAGTTTTTATATTATAAAACTGATTATTTTAATTTGCTGGACAGGCCAACTTTTCTCAGAGTTTTCTTTATATGTACACCGGCAGCTATCGGCTGATTTCCTTTGCTAAACCGATGCACTGATTGATCTTTGAGATATCTCTCCAAGAGAGGACATGACAACAAAAGCAACATCCTCTAATTATCACAACAGTCCCTGGCCAACAAATATCTCATTGCCTCTCTCAATCTCCAGATGAATGGATTGGGGAGGAAAGGGTGTCTTACATTTCACAAACGGAGCAGTGGTGACAGCGGTCAGGCTTCAGCACCTGGCAGCGGTCGCAGAACCTGATAGCTGGAGACAAGAGGATGGCTAGTTGAACGGATGACATTTGAGCTGAGCTTACCCTTCCCATACTTCCTGCAGCCCAGAACTTAAGTCTTAGCAATCAGCACTAATGAAAGAGATCCACTGGCTGATTATTCTGGATGGGGATGCTCACAAAGCACACAAAGTTAATTGTCCTCACCTATTTCCTTTCACCGCACACAGATTATGTGTCAGATGATGGACTGCGGCTAATTTCTTTTTTCTCTATATCAAATAAGGGTGAAAAAAACAAAACAAAAAACAATCTGATCATTTCACTGCTTTACCTCCAGACTGGGCTCGAGTAAAAATAGGCAGCTTCTTTGCAATCTCAACCAGGATTTGCTTCTGAGCATCTGGTCTGTCCTCCATTTCGTACCTTTGCTTGTCTGAGTATGACAGCTGAAACTAAAGCAAATAGATATATTCAGCATAGGTCCACAGTTAATGAATAATATTCAGGTTAGTCCTCCGGCTACCTTTTTGCATGGGGACGCAGGAGGGGTAAATATTGACTTCCAGTAGGTCCAGGAGAACATCACAAAGCAAACGTGAAATAAAAGCAAATAGGCCACTGCAAGCACAAGAAACAGCCATAATAATATCAGAAACAAGCGAGATGTTTTTCTAGTTCGTGGTTTAGCAGTGTTTTTTTGTTTTTTGTACTAACATGAGAGAGTAACTTACCTTTTTCCAGTGTACTGGAGATTGTAACTGTAAAAAACACAAAAACAAGGACATCACTTTAGCAATATACAGAAGCTGGATGTCAGAGACTGACAACAGTCTATCGAACTGTTTATGCTTGCACTAGTTTGTTTATTATTTACTCAAACAACATTTACCGGCTAATACGACTAGCCGGTTTGTCAGGTGGCAGTTAGCTAAGAATAACAGTACAACAGTTTTGGTGTAAAAACAGTTACCGCTGACCCTGTATGGGGCAAACAGAAGATTAATTTAGGTGTAAGACGAAGCTGATTAAAATTAACTAAAACAAAGGCACACCCTCGAAGCCACTTCCTGTTCTTTTATATATCGTATATTCTGTCAACACCGCTGTGCGGTAAACTGCGGTGTCTCTGCCTTAACGATCAAAGTCACAGCAAACCGAGACAGTCTGTCGTACTTACAAAGACACAGCTCAAAGACATAGGCGTAGTATGACCACAACACAACGGCGGTGATGATAAGAACAGGTATCCAGGAGAAAACCCTTTGGCAGCATCTCAAACCTCTGGAGAGAGCCATATTCCATCCGAGCTCCGCGCTCTTCCGCGTTCGACTACCATTCCTGGGATTTTCCATCAGTGGCATCGGGGAGCGATTCACTGCACTGAGGCTATCAGTGTAGTTGGCTCGTTTCCTTCTTTTTGTTTTTACAGCAGTTTTAGATGAATATTAATTTTACTGTTATAGAGATACTCAAATATGCATAATAGGCATATAAAAAGGGAATTTTCTTAGCGGAGAACAGCTGTTATTCATGGCAAATTCCTATAAACTCATCACAGCGAGGTTTGGTTTATTGGCACTGTTTTTGTGTAATTATTGCTACGCATTATTGCAATGTGTAGCAATAATTAAAAGAATAGAACAATCCCTAACGCTTCCGCTCTCCAGTGTAATCATCTGAACATATAAAGCCTGTTATAGGAAGCTGGATTAAAAAAGAAGAAATACCAAAGAATACACATTTTAATAGTATCCTTAGAAATGAAAGAAAGGGGAAAAAACAGGGGGAGGCCCAGGTGAAAATAATAAAAATTAATGATGGAACAATTCTGTCTAGTTGCTTTGTTCAGGGCCTTTCTGCTGTTAATGTTATCAGTAACATCTGGGCTTTGCCTTCTGTGACAGGTTAAAATTTCTGCTGTGAGAAGTCCAGTTTTTCTACAAGCAAAGAAAGAAATAAGTATTGAGCTTCAAAAGACAGAAGGTTTGAACAAAACTATATAACAATCGATCTTCTGTATATTGTGATAGTACCCTCACGTACAGTCTTGCTTCTTCTTTTTTTTAAATACATATTAGGACCACCTTTAGCAGGATTAACTTGAAGTAATTGTTTTCTGTATGACTTTATCAGTTTCTCACATCCTTGTGGAGGAATTTAGGCCCACTCTGCTTTGCAATGTTGCTTCAGTTCATTGAGGTTTGCAGACTTTTGTTTATGCACAGCTCTCCTGAGATCCCACCACAGCTTTTCAGTTGTTTTGAGGTCTGGACTTCAACTCTTTTTCAGCCATTCTGCTGTAGATTTGCTGCTGTGTTTGGGGTCATTGTCTTGTTGCATGAATCAGTTTTGGCTAAGGTTAAGTTGTCAAACAGGTGCTCAGGTCCTGTGCATGCAAAACAAGCCCCGATCATCACCCCTCCAACCACTGTGCCTGACAGTCACTATGAGGTGTTTCTGCTGATATGCTGTGTTTGGTTTTTGCAAATGTGGTGCTGTGCATTATGGTCAAACATCTCCACTTTGGTCTCATCTGTCCAAAGATCATTGTTCCAGAAGTCTTGCGATTTGTTCAGATGTGACTTTGGTATCCTAAGCTGTGTTGCCATGTTCTTTTTTTAGAGAGAACCGTCTTTCTCCTGACAATCCTTCCAAACAAGCCATACTCAGTTTGTTTTTTCTTTCTAATTCTACTGTCATGAATTTTATCATTTATCATGCTAACTGAGGCCTGCAGAGTCTGAGATGGAGCTCTTGGGTTTTTTTTTTTTTGCAATTTCTCTGAGCATACACAGTCTGACCTTGGGGTGAATTTACTGAGGGCATCCACTCCTGGGAAGACTGGCAGTTATCTTGTATGTTTTCCACTTGTGGATAATCTTTCTTACTGTAGAATGATGTTTGGAAAAGGCCTTATGACCCTTCTCAGACTGATCGGCAGCAGCAGCAGTTGCTTCATTATGATTATTACTGTTGTCTTTGGCATTGTGTTAACACACACCTGAATGCTCCAGAACAGCAAACTGCCAAAACCTCTGCTTTTATAGAGGTGCTCACATTTGCTGATAATCAATTAATCAAGTGCATTTGATTAGCAGCACCTGGCTGCTACTTACTCTCTTAATGCCTGTGTTTATTTAATTTTAGTTAAATAAATAATGACATGGTGTAATATGTCATGTTTTGTTGTTCATCTGAGGTTTGATTTACCTCATTTAAGACCTGTTAAGGACCAAATAATTTTTATTATGCCCTGTTTTGTAAAACCTTAACAGTGCAAGAGGGTGTACTTTCTTTTTACCATCACTGTAATGTTTAACTATTGTCGTCATCAGAAGAACGGTTTATTCTACACTATAACACTGGCATTCGGAAAACAAACTTTAGAATATAAGAAGAGGATGATTTTACACATTTTTTTCCCCAGTATTATAAATTGGAGAGTAGAAGCTGATGAAGAAATGAAGTGAGATGTGCGATGACAGGCACCACAAGCCCCCAGCTGGACCTCACCTGGGGAATGACTTAACATTAACATGGTACTTTTTCACTTTGGTGCTCTTGTTTACTCCAATGTGCTTCATTTATAGGTTGTACAACAGCTGCATCTTTGTCAGAATAACTGCAGACCTCACACATGCTTACATTAAGTTACTTAGGCTAATTGTTTTGACCTGCCAACACTGAACCAAACTGCATCTGCATTGTTTAGCGGTGAGACCTGAATGCTGCTGCAAATCATTAGGTTTTATCATAAAGAATAATGTTCACCCTCTCTACTAAACAATGCTCAGTGAATGACTTCTTCTCCTGCTGTTTCTTATTAATGTGTTTCTTAAAGTGTTAACTTTTGCATAAAATCAAACAGAAAGTTATGTCATGGATATTTGGGGGATCATCTGAACAGTATTCTAGTAAGTATAAGCTCCCTGATCTCCCCCGGTTACCTCAGTGTGTGGCCTTTTAGACAAAATGTACCTTCCTGTTGCATAGTCGAGATACAAAGTGGAAGTTGTAAGAGTTTACAGCCTCAGCTTCTCACAGAGGAGGTAAAAAAGGATTGTCTCCAGGGTGTCGGGTTTAGCCCTATGAGAGCCAGCCTTTCCACTACTTTGTTTATCCCACTGGTCTCTCTTGTGTCGATGTTGGTGCGCCACAGACAGTTGATGGCATGTGATTTTGCATATTGAAAAGCCTGAGACTCATCTGGAAGAACAGTGTGCTTGTGTTTTCTTCTACTCAGCGCCACTGTTTTATAGTTTTATTAGAGGTACGGGAGTGTGGCGTCTCCAGCTTCCTCGAGGTGGTGACAGATGTCAGGTGTTTTTCTGTTTTGGAAATGAAGTACTTACACCTTCTTCACTGTCCTTCTGGAAGCGATTCACTGAAATTTTCTGCCAGATTCTCGCAGTTGACCCCAAATAAGAGAGAAATGCATTTCCATTCATCCACAGCAAGGTTATATAGACTGGTATGGAGGCAGAAACCTGCTGCAGCTCATCTGTTTGGGCTTTATTTATTTATTTTGGTCATTGATTCTCACGCTACTCTGAAATATATGTGAGAAACAGAAAATAAAGGTTAGTGGATTTCACTTAAAATATGACAAAACACATGCACTTTGCAGGAGTGCCCAATAGGAGGCACTGTGTGACTATTTTAAAACCGGAACAGTCTTGCAGACATAATCCGAGTGGTTCACAACTCATTGACAGCTCTTTTTACAAGCTCAAATTTGTATGTAGTCAAATGTTTGTTTAATGTGAGCTCATTAGCTGTGTTCATCAACTACAAGTCTTGGCATCAAAGGGCACTGAAGCTTTATAATGAATGATTGTGGGTGAACATCAAAAAATCCAATTATACCAGTAATTAGACTTGTGTGAACACAGATTTGTGTTTTTCTGGCTCATCTTTATGAGTAATGAAAAAGAAACTTAAACCGAAGACTCAACTGATGTCTGTTTATGAGCGGGTGACTCTCATCTCCTTAAAACCCCTCCCCCGGATGTACCCCATCACAGAGATGCAGCTTCAGCCCTGTTTTTTTTTTCTCAAGTTTTATGGCTTGTCGTCATCTTCTGACGTGTCAGATCAACACAATGCGTATCAACGAGCGTAATCATCTCCCCATTTTCATTATGTCATGGGACCCCAGATTACCAGAGCATTTAACTGTGGAGTAACAGCCACAGCAGGACTGCGTAGACAGTACCACCTGCTTTCCCCCTTTGCGTAATGCGGACTCCCTCTCTGCAGTGCCTTCTGGGATTGGGGTGTGAGGTGAGCTGCACCCAATACTGACCTCTTCTATTCCATCCCTTGTGTTCTTCCCAATTCTCTTTTTCAAGGCCTGCATCTTCCCCCACTTCAGCACATTGTCCTTCACTGGCTCTCCATCTAACTCCTACTCTCTTTGCCCCTCCACTACCCCGCCTTCCTCACTTCAGGCAACAGTGTCGGCAGCCCGGTGATGACAGCTCTTCTCTGATTCAACCACTCACTGGAGGCAGGGAGCGGCCATCCATCCATCAGCACGGCAGCAAACCCCTCCACTACAAAGTCATTGTGACTAGCAAAATAGTAACGGCCTTTTAATCAAAACATTTACTCCCGTGTAAAAGTAAAAAAACAGCTCATATCAGCAAGTTGAGGCAGACCCCTCATCTAAGAGATGTGTGCGAGCAGATCGCATTGGAAGTGCATTCCTTGCCGCCCTGGTGGTAGTCTACATAAACAGACAGTAGGGGCTGGAAAAGTGCCCATTTGGGGAGAAGTCATGCGTGGCTGCAGAAAAGTGCTAAAGGACCACACTTTACAATGAACCACCATGCAGGCTTATTAACTGGCAAGAGGAGCACAATGGCTGACACAGTCTAGCATTATTTGAGTTTGCTCTTGTGCTGCTGCTCACTGTTATGCCTTGAAGATGAAGTGGCACTTAGAGTGTGCATTTCATTTGACCCCTGAGACTCTCATGTCATGCAGTTGTGCTCTGCAGTCACGGCTGATTCAGGGAATGCTGATGATGCTAAGCACTTGGGAGGGTGATTCATTTGGGAGGTGTGTGTGTGAGAGAGCAACATAGCTTGCGTATGTGTGTGAGAAAGAAAGAGGAATGGTGGTATTATTAGTTTTCTGTGTTTTCAGGCTTCATGTCTGTCTCAGTTTCTGAAATGCCACAAGATGATGCAGTATTGAGTTTGGTAGGATTTCCATTTCATTCCCTGCATGCTTTAGTGTCTGGACTGGGAGTTCATCATGTGTGCATCCGTTTGAAGTCGGTACAGAGCAGCACATACTGGAAAGTCTGCATTCATCTTGACATATTGTCATTGGTGTGTGTCCAGGTGATTGAAGAGTTGCTGGTTTAAGTTGCCTACATTTAGACAAAAGGTAAGTGTGCAAAAATCAGCCATGAGCACAGGAGTAATTAGTTAGACAGACTAGTACAAGAAAACACAGCTATGACTTCACAAAACATGGTCACGCACGTCATCTGTAATTTAGTTTAACACAACCCAGAAAAAGGACTTAATCCAGTCAACTATTAGCCTATTAACACCAATGCACTGCATTGAGACATGTCTAGAGACTTGTTCTGATGCATTATGCATGTATGAATAAGCCAGGTTGGAATCGGGGAGAATAATGCATGCCATTTCTGCATTTTTACGTCATACAGCCCAATGTTCAGACTCTGAGGACAACTGCAGAGCCTCAAGGTCTCCTTCTCATCCCAATGACGGATACGGTGGAGTTCAGACGTCTGGAAAGCTGTTGAGTTGGTGTGACATCAGCAAACGGCACTCAGTGGAGCAGGAGAAGCCCTCAAACGGGTCTATACTTCTTCCTAGCCTCTGCTCATATTCACACTTAACAGCAGAGCAAACAATGACGGGGCAGGGAGGAATTGCAGACACCTCACCCAGCATGTGTGAAAATAAATCTGCTCAAGGGTGGAGACCTCTGTGTCTTCAACAATCATGGAAATTTCAGTGGCCACGCCACAAAAGGAGGACCGTATGGTTTTTAATAAAGGCGTTTCATTCCACACCGTATGCCTTGACGTCCTTTTCCTTGCCTTGATGCTCACAGGATTTAAACAAAAACTGTTTTTCATCATTATCATTGTTCGTGATCTCTATGCCTGTCATCGGACCAATTAATTAAATTTCATCAAGTGATAAAGTAACACTGTGTATTTAACACCATGGTAATATTGGC
The DNA here is from genome assembly GCA_024447675.2 of Pterophyllum scalare. Lineage (NCBI taxonomy): Eukaryota > Metazoa > Chordata > Actinopteri > Cichliformes > Cichlidae > Pterophyllum > Pterophyllum scalare. Next base: position 173,504 of record JAMQGT020012161.1, read on the forward strand.
TGGGGAAATCAAAGGGACATTGGAGCAGCTCTGTCACTTTGAAGAGCCCCTTTGAAAGCTGCCTGTCTAAATGTAAACACCTCTACACCACTGAAAGTGGAAAGTCTGATGTGGTCCTTTTAGATAGTGAGAACAAAAGGCAGTCTACTTATATCTAAGCTCATTTTCATCACCTAAGGTTAACTTTCCATAATTATAATAGATTGTATCGATTTGTTTTATTTGACTGAGTGAAAGGGAAGCGGTTGTTAAGTGCCACCAGTGAGATACAAACAGAGAAAACAAAGTACTGGACTGGATGCAGAGGGTAGCCGGAAACTCTATCATCTCTCAGGGTTAGAAGCTGTTTGCTCTGCATTGTATGCTCACCTTTCCATGGAGCACACAGTCACAACATGCATAATACAAGGAAAAATGTACTCATGAATACATTCCCCTTTTTGGATGTTTTGTATCCGCTTGTTTCAGATTCCGGGCATGCAGTGAGAACACATGAGACCAATAGCCAGAACACCCCCACCCCACCCCCACTACCTCAGAAAACAGATTACTCACTAATGGTGCAACGGGGAATAGATTGAGGTAGACAGTGGAAGGCCTCATTGGGTTCTGATGATCCAGTCCTACTGACGCAACCACATCAGGTTCACATGGGAACAAATCAGTCTTCTTCCACCGTTGGTGTCTGTCACTCATCCTCGTGAATAAACACTGCTCTGCCCATATGTATACACACACACACACACAGAGTGACTACTCTCAGAGTTAATGATATGGAACTATTCAAGCATACATAAACTTTAGAGACTTCTTGCCTACTGTATAAAAGGCAGAAATGAAAATTCCAGGTGGCACTTGGCAACAATCAAAAAAATCTGATTATCACCTCTCTGACAAGTTGGTCACTGTCCACATTCACCTTAGAGTCTGACTGCAAGGTCATCTTGAGTGTCAGCAGTCTGGTACCAGATGTGCTCGGGTCCGTCCGAACCAGATCCCACAAAGGATGGATCTCAGACACAGCAGTAATGTGGCATAAAGAAAATCTGGGTGACAACAGCTCATCTGTTTCCTGTGTAAAGTAATTTATGAGCGCCCCATCTGAACCATTCACAAATGAATTCTATCCAAAATTACATACTCATAAATATTCCGATGGATGCCGTGAGTGAAGAGGTGACACCATCTAAATTTTCAGTAATTTACATTTCAAAAATGTTGAGGAAAGACTCGAGTCTTGAATTGAAGGCTTGAATTTGAGCTCTGCTTGACTGTTTTCCCAGCCTTGCATGGAAAGGGTCTGGAGTTATCATCGTGCAGGAGATTCCAGAGTAGGTACTTAAGGGAATCTGTTTCCATGCACCAGTTTAACACACGGGGACAGAGAGGCAGACTGTGAGAGTGGAATAAATAGAACAGAGAGAGGTGAATGTGGGAGAGAGATGAAAAAAGGGAGAAGACGATTGAGGAGTAATGAGAGCGAGGAGCAGACAGAAGGGTAAACAAAGCATAGGTAAAAGAGATTTAGACGATCCATGAATGTCGGGGTGCTGACAAAGAAAGATCCAGGTACAAGGAGCAAATCGAAAGCATATGGGAGTGGAAAGGGGCTTATTGATTTAGTAATGCAGTCAGAGCTCCCAGCTCAGCAAGAGAAGGCAGCCAAAGGTGGCACAGTTACTGAGTTGTAAATGGCATTAAGTAATCCCAACCTTTTGCATTTAAAGCCTCCTGATGTAGGCACTAATGTGTTTCATGCTACGGGTTACCAAAACAGACGGGGTGACCGTGTTTTGTTCTGTTTCGTAAGGAATGTGACAGATGCAGTCTGGAGCCGCAGGGGGCTGGTTAGTAGTCATAGCACATGTTGTTGACCTTGTCTGCACCCCCGAGAAACCTGGACCGGTCGCTCTATCAGATACATACATGCCTTTGAAGTGCAGACAGACAGAAAGACAGACAGGCGTAGAAAAAGGGCCCGTGTGCCATTTCAAATCACTGCCTGTGCCAGCGGGAACACTTCATTAGCTGACATTGCTTTTAAAAATAGAATATAATGCATAAACCATGTGTCTTGGAAGTTTCTCATATTGCAAAGATATTTCCTCTCGGTTTATACAATACAGCTTCATGCCTGAGGGTTCACACTGTTGTAATCAGCTGTAGGAACAAACCAACAAGAATCTGTATGATGCCAACAGCAGCTAAATTTGTCATTAGTCTATTTGTGAAGCATCTCTAAAAACAGCACCTGCTGACCAAAATGCTGTACAGGTAAAAGAATCAAATAACACAAAAAGAAAACATAAAATGGGAGAACATGGTAAAATAACACCAAAAATACTGTGTTTTGACCTAGAGCGTGGCTCAGCTAGGAGCATTTGCTCAGCAGACCTCAGTGGGAGTGTGCAAAGTTAAAAGATCAGAGAGGTAAGGAGGCCCCCAACCCAATGCAATGACCTAAAAACAAACAATAAAACCTTAAAATCACTCTTTAAACTGACTGGCAGCCAGTGGAAGGAAGCCAATATGAGGGATATGTGGTCTTGGGTGCGTGCGTTCTGGACCAGCTGCAGTAGACTAAGCAATGACAAGCTAACACTTGAATTTATGAAGTTTTACATAATTAGCTCAGTGTATGTGCAAGTAATACCTGTGAACCGAAAGTTCAGGCTTCAGACTGCTCTGAACACTCCGAGTTTTAGACTGTTTCTTTTATTTTCTATTTTTGAAGCTGCAAAATGTCTGATATGATATGCTCATGACAGACACAGGGGCAAAAACTTGGTCACACAGTGAATGAACTGAAGGGCTGAAACAAGGCACAGTATATGATAAATAAGGATAATTTTGAACCATTAATCATGCAGAGCTACTCCACTATACACTCTACCAGCCATTCTGGTCAACATTGACATGACAGCATCACACAGTTGCTGCAGATTTGTCAACTACACATTTATGGTGCTATTCTCCTGTTCCACCACATCCCAAAGGTGCTCTGTTGGATTGAGATTTGGTGACTGTGGGGGCCATTTGAGTACAATGAACTCAGTGTCATGTTCAAGAAACCAGTTTAAGATGATTCACGTTTTGTGACATGGTGCAGTATCTTGCTGGAAGCAGCCATCAGAAGATGGGTACTCTGTGGTCATAAAGGGATGGACATGGTCAGCAACAATACTCAGGTAGGCTGTGGTGCTTAAATGATGCTCAGTTGGTACTAAGGGGCCCAAAGTGTGCCAAGAAAATATCCCTCATACCATATTTTCTCTTTTTCAAACCATTTTCTGTAAACTCTAGAGATGATTGTGTGAGAAGTAGATCAGCAGATTCTCAAATACTCAGACCTGACACCAACATCCATGCCATGTTCAAAGTCACTTTAATCATCTTTCTTCCTCATTCTGGTGCTCAGTTTGAACTTCAGCTGGTCACCTTGACCATGTCTACACACCTAAATGCGTTGAGTTGCTGCCATGTGACTGGCTGATTATATATTTGGATTAATGAGCAGTTGAACAGGTACCTAATGAAGTGTCCGGTGAGCATAAATGTCAAGAAAATAACAGGTTCACTTTAAGGTCGTATGGGCTTTACCATGCTTATAGTGTACTTCATGAATCGTAGAGGTAGGAAGTAACGGACAACAAATACTTCGCTATTGTACTTAAGTAGATTTTTCAGGTATCTGTACTTTACTTGAGTATTTATTTTTCTGACAACATTTTTACTTTTACTCTCTACATTTTTATACAAATATCTGTACTTCCTACTCCTTCAAAACAGACTTGTTACTTTAGGTTTATGCGTCTGAGGGAAGTTTTCATTTCCAGTCACTGCCTTCAAACATCAAACCGATCTGAGCCTAAACGGAGGAATAATAACAGATAAAGGACAATCCAACCATCCCCGGGGCTTATCACATAAGAAGACATGAAAAACCATATAATTTATGCATTTATAACGCTGCGCTCTGGGATTACAGTGGGTCTGACTGAGTGCTGATGTCCGTAAGTTGTGGTGCAAACACACAAACTGGTTGTGTGCAGTTTGTCACACAGTGTGTCTGCTAGCTAAAGGTCCAGCTGATGTATTTCCAGGGAGGAAAAAGAGAGAGAGAAGTTCACTCAGAGATGGAGAAAGATGAAAGAAAGAGGACAGGAGAGGAAGCAGAGAGGTTAGATTTAAAGGTAAGGACTGCTCAGTGACATCTGATCAACTGGACATTTAAAGTTTTTGTTTTTTTAATCAGATCTTGGATCTGTATATGATGTGAAGTTGAGTTTTTCATATTGTGATATGTCCTGCAAAACAAACTGAGGTATTCTAACTAGCATGAAAATATTGCAGTTTAGTGAAGGATAAACAGGTTAGTTTGCTGTACTGTGGTGAGTTTACAGTAAAGCTCTGTGTTGGACTGGTGCAGAGCAGAGCTGAATTTGAATTTAACCTGATGAAGCTTAGATTCATTTACCAAATTCAACTTTTTATACCAACTTTATACTCAGTGTAGGGGATGGAAGATCTTATTGAATTCATTTGCATAAATCCACACAGAGCAGTAAACCTCAGAGCAGCAACAGCTGATCACAGCCTTCACACAAAGAAAACCTACTGAATCTCACAATAAAAATTATTGTGAGCTGGGACTCTTTTCCCCACGTTAAGCCACTACAACTGATCTTAGGGTCCGCCCACCTGCTGTAACCCCTGACTGTTTAGGTGATGGGGCAGAGTCACCCTCTACAATGTAGCTAAAAGCAAATAGTTTTTTTTTTAAATTCTCTTTCTTTTTCTCTGCTCATGTTTTACATTTTCAAGCTGAGTGCATTCATTAGAATTAGAACTTAGATGGAAATAAAGTTTGTATTCTCATGTAATAATATTGTTTTATTATTACATTAATATAACACGAGGTTCAGTTATCTTTGCACAAAAATAGCTGGTAGAAACATCCTCCAAAGAGCTACTTGTACTTTCTTACTTTGAGTAGATTTGAGAGCCTGTACTTTTTCACCTTTACTCGAGTAAAAAAGTTGAAATCAGTACTTCAACTTTTACCAGAGTATTTGTTAACACAAGTATTTGTACTTCTGCTTTGGAACTGAATGTGTCTACTTTTGGCACCTCTGCTGATTTGGACCTGCTGGTGGCATTCAACAAAAAGAAGGAGAAAGTTCCAGAGTCATTAAGATTCGTGCTCTGAGCATCATAAATGTTTGTGCAACATTTTACAACAATCATTGTAATAACTGCTGAGCTATTTAAGGCTCGGCTAAAGTAATTGACAAAGAATTTAATCAAAGGGTGGCAATTATAATCTTTTGTATTAATTAATTTATTTTATAAATACCACTTGTCTTGTCTCTAATTTGCCTAGCATTGTCACAGGAAAGCCATTAATCAGTGAGAAATTTATAGCCATGGTTTATCACTAAGTGCCAAGAACTTGTTTTGTTTTGGGGGTTTTTTCACAGCACCTTTTATCTGTAGGGGAAAGCTGGTTTCACTGCTGGTCTTTCCACTGATGTATTTTATTTTAAATGCTCCATCTTTCCATTGGCAGTGTCATGTAAACCCTGGCAGCTGCCTCTGTCTCCCCTGCACTGGATCCAGTGTTACAGTCCCGCTGCTGTCAGGAGCCACCGGCCAGACCAACAGCTGCCTGGAGAGAGATTCTTGTGAGTCCAAACAGAACCTTAGTTGGGGTCCTTCGGGTCTTAGCATGACTGTAAATCCTCATCTAGTCAGCGAAGTCCAAAATATTGCAGTTGCACAGTGATACACTGACTCCCACAGACCGCAGACTATACCTACTGTAACCCTAATGCCTATTATGGCATGCCATTCCAAAATGCTATTATAAACTTGACAACATAAGTAATTACTGTCAAAAGAGTGCAAACGCAAATTCCTCGTAATGTGTGTGATTCATTGATGGAAAACAGTAACTCAGCGGGTAGAAACATGTTTCTCTTGGATAGTCATGTAAGCCTAATATTCTGTGCAACTGTTGTACGTCTGGCTTGGATTGAATTCAGGCTACCAAGAGTGGCACGACTGCTGTTTTTCTTAACTTATCTCCACTTTGTGTTTGTCGGTTATTGTTTTAGTGATAAGCTCCCGATGCGAAGCATTTGTGCAACATTCAAGCTGTAAGAACAGCTTGTAAAATCTCACCGGGCGTTGTTGCGCAGTGGCCAGAGATATGTATTGTATATACTGCAGTGTTTCTGTCTCCAAGACAACAAATTCAACTTGCTCACATGTCATCAGGTGGCTGATAATGGACGTGTCTTGTAGTGATGATGTCACTACCTCCATACAAAGGACAGTTCCAGCATTAACTAGAGTGTGGAAGAGACTTCTCTTTCGCAAAAGAGCTCTGTGTTAAATTAGGGATTAGGAGGGAATTAGAGTGCCAGTGTCACCTCCAAATAGTTCCTCCATCTTTTAAAGTCACATAAAAAGTTAAATCTGTGCACTTGGGCAGCGACGAGAACTTTGTTACATTGTATTTTCCATTTGGATTCAATAGCCAAGAAAAATATGGCATAACCAGCAGGGCTACATCAAAGTCGGGGACTGCAAAAGGGAGAAGAGGGAAAGAGAAAGCAACACAGAAAGGAGGGGCACGGTTCATGCTGCTCCTGTGTACCCACACTCCCTCTTCCCACCCTTTGGCAAGTAACAAGCATCCACTGCAACAGTGCAACAGGATTGACTCCAGGAGCTGGGACAGCAGCCGAAATATTTAGATATTTAGCCATACATCCTTCACACTTGACACTTCTCCCTGCAGTCCCTCAACACATTATCATAACAAACTTTCCACTTGAGGTAGTTCTCTTGTATTTCTTTTTTTAGTGAAGCAGGGCATTTAAGAAGCCATTCTGATGGATGGCTGTACAGGACAGCATTGATGGTCAGTATGTGACACAGGATGCCAGGCTGCCTTTGTGGTAATGAAGACTCAGAGCATCTGTTGGTGTGTTTTTTTACAACCAGGCAAGAATGAGTCTCAATGTGAGTGCAGTAAATTGATATTTAAGTTGCTAATATTAGTGTTTACAGTGGCTCACGTGACCAAAAGAGGTCTCTTATTATGACTAATCCATAGAGAATATGCACCCAAACTCCATAGTTTGCCTCAGCTCTGTGGAGTTTTTCAGCATCTTGTGGCTTATTGCTCTGTGCTTTCTGCCCCATGACTTTCAATCTCGCCACTGTGCAGCAACAGGAAGTTGTTTTCAACAAAAACATACAAAGTTTACTACCTGCAAAAGGCTAAGCAAACCCACAAAGTTCATGACATAAATATTACTCTCAAAAGTTGGTGGGGAAGAGAAAATCAGCTTAAAGGGGACCAACCTAATATATTGTGCTGGTTAAAAACATATCCTGTAGCCAGATAAAGAAGCAGAACTTCACCCACCGGTTTCTGGGCTACCATTTTAAAGTCTTGAGTTTGAGAATACAGCTGCAAACAAGTACAGCTGCAAGCATAACTTTGTTTAGCTAGAAAGGTATTATTTGTCCATGGCGCAGTGGTGTGGTGTTTAGCACTTTTGTCTGACAGCGAAAAGGTCCTGTGTTCAAATCCAGTCTGGGGTTCTTCTTGTATCTGTGTGAGTTCTCTCTGGGCCCTCTGGCTTCCTCACACAGTCAAAACACATGCACGGGTTAGATTACCTGGTGATTAGGTGCAAATGCTTGTTTGTCTCTATGTGTTAGCCGTGTGACCTGTCCAGGGTGTATTCGGTGTGTGACAGGTGGGATAGGCTGTCATAGGGCAACTGGGAGGAAATGCAAAACCCAGATTTAGGGGGGATTCACAAGCTAGTTTACTCCTTCTGTGAGTCCCAACCCCAGATAAATGGGAGGGTTGTGTAAGGAAGAAATCTGGTGTGAAATCCATTCCAAATCAAGTATGTGGATCTATCTACTGCAGTGACCTCCTGGTAAGTAAGGGAGCAGCTCAAAGAACCTACTCTATTTAGTGCTAGCATGAGTGTTCACTAACTAGTCTGTAATTACCTGTGATACTGAATGGGATGCTAACTTTGACTAAAACAGTTTACAGGCTGGAAACAAAATTTACTTGCCAGAAAAGCTGAACAGCCAACTCCTAAGTGTCCGTCAGTACAGCTTAATGCTGAACAAGACAAAACTGCAACTGTCACAGAAAGTATCCATGCCCTGATAATGTAAACCTTTGGGTCTAATTACAGTGAGGACCTCCAAAACTGTCTTCTGGGGGAATTTTGTTGTTTTGCACTTTGTCATAGTCTTCATTTTTCTCCACTGTAAGTTGCTGCTTGGTTACAAACATGTCAAATGTTGCTTTGTATCTATTAGATGGAGCCTGTTTGCTAAGGTAAGGTCATCATTATGTCAGTGTTGATGTGTGCTTCCCCCATGTAGTACTAAACATAGGCTTAAATGAACTTTGTGTAGTGACTAAACGTCTCTACTTATAATGACACAGCTGACAAAAAGAAAGTAGAAAAGTTCAAACTCACAGCTGTCGAGACAGCCTTGCTCAGAGAAGGGAAGATTACTCCTGTTTAAAATCAGATAGAGGCTATCATTACCCTTCAAAGTAAGCACTACTGCTGTGTCTAAAGCATTTAAAGAATGCCCAGTACATATCAAACAGAGCAGAAACTGCATCCCTGCGTCATACAGAGCTCTCCAAGACGCCCTCAGCTTTACAGTTGACACCTGCAGGTGCTCGTTGTACCATCTACTGCAACCTTGACAGACAGAGACGAGACTGTGTTATTTTGTTCTTTTGGGTGACTTGTGACAGTGGTTTCTGTGAACTCTTCTGCACGCTCCACTCTGAACCCGTGTGTTTGGTCGTGTTGAGGATAGCTGGGGTCATAACACTGCTCAGATAATCCCCATCTTTGACGTCTGTGTTCGGCCCCTAATAGAAAACAGACACTATTAATAGCAGATTCCAGCCTGTGATTAATGATATTGATTCAGTTTTCCAAGCCTGTGTTTTTCTTCTTCTCTCCATCTGAAATATCTCATCAGTGTTGCCTTGGCCAATTAGTCTGATTGCTCTGCACGGGCATCAAAGCCGGGCCTGATAGATCCTGGGCTGAGTGTCTGACATGCGCCAGTGCTGGAAAACAAGCCTGATGTCTCTTATTAGAACTTTTCTCACATAATTAAACAAGACATGTTAGCTATTTCAGCTGTGCTTTACTTCTGTTTACACAAATGGTTACAAGGACTAAAATCTACACTAAATAGCCTCCAGGGGGTTGATATAGGTGATGCAGAGACAAAGGAAGAGGATAAGAGGCCTATCAACCTGTTCAAATCACCTTTTATTACGCAAATTCAAATGCACTTCTTTTGATTGTGCGACACTATCGCTGGGGAGATTAAAGTGGAAATCTTTTCATAATGAAATCACTCATGAGGAAATGTCATTCAAAAAAGAAAATGTCATTCAGCAGGGGATTTATAGATGGATCACCACAAGGGCAAGTGGAAACAATCAGTACCAGGAAAAGAATGACGACCAACAAACCACAAACACCTACAGCATTCTTTGTTTAGCCTTCGCATGAGGTTGAGACACATGACTGGCCGCACCTTCGGACACGTGATGCAGATAGAAACCCTCTCTTCAGTGCATAATTTTCCTATTTCATTTAGCTTAAAATGTGTCGTGCTCACAAATGTTATGAAAACAAGGTACCATCAGCTGGGGAAACACAGCATGACCACTTAAATGATTTGATGATCATAAAGATTCTGCACTCTTTCATGCACAATTAGCAATACTCAAATCCAGCTTCTTCCTTCATTAAACCAATGTTAATATCTCACTTACAGAAATTACAGTCCAATACCAATGCTCTGTTTGACCCTAATTTGAAATCTGTATATCACACACTGTATGGAAGTATCTTAATTAAATAAGGCAAATATTAAGTACAGTTGTGGTCAGAAATTCACATATACTCATCATGGGCATAAATGTCATGGTAATTTGGGGCTTTTAATTATTTCTTTGAATTTCCAGGGTGGAATGATTGTACAGCATACATTTTTAATGACTTTATTTTGAATTTTCTGTAATCCACACAGGGTCAGAAGTATACATACAGATTCAAATATATACACGCCCTCACTTAAATCTTCTAAGTTCTGCTGAAGGTTCTAAAGCGTCTTTTAACTTGACAAGGCCTATTCTCATTAGTGATCATGATGGGGACTATGACTGGTAGTTTCTCTTTGCCAACATAAGAAGGATTTGTTTGACAGCACCCATTGGATTGAACAATACTCAGAACAATGGGAAAGCCCAAGGAACAGTGAAGATCAAAGAAGGAAGACTGTAAATTTATACAAGTTGGGACGGTCTCTTGGAGCCATATGGATAACTGCAGATTCCAAAATTCTCTCAGCACTTCGGTGAACGTCGGATCAATAGGATCTGTCAAGTTAAATTGAACCTTTATGATTCTCCCCCTGGGAAAAAACAAAGTGACCATGTTACTAACACAAAAACCATGAGATATCTTTACTGTAACTGGAAAGCATGTTATGAGCTTAGCTTTTCACTATGACTTTGATCTATTGTCTTTCAACCATAAAAATTTAAATTAAAAATTAAAATTAAAATTTTAAATAATTCAATTTTTTTTAAGATTTTAAAATAGATATCTGAATTAGAGGAATACTCCCAGTAAATAAAATAATAAAACAATAAACCTTAAACTTCTCAGTATTTTAATATCTGCAGTGCATCTACTCAAAGTGAGAAACCACAGAGAAAAATCACCTGACTCTGTGGCTTTCTTCAGGTGCTTTAACATCTTAAACTGTTCTGGTTTCACAGCCCATATTCTTATGGCTTTGTTTTATTCTAAACCATAGACTGTGTAAAAAGGTGTGAACAGCCATTGCATAATCTGCCACATGGGTTGATGAACTTCTGGTTAGCAGTTTAATATTATAGCTGTAGCAGTCTTTTTGTTATGTTTTGTTAGAGGCAGAAATGACTCACTTGCATTAATGGATGGGGTGCTATCCTATCAGCTAACAACAGCAAGCTTGGTAATGAAAGTTGATCCATAGACTGTGTGTGCAAAACCTATTGTAGGTTGCAAACCTGTAACCTACAATACAAAAAAATTCTAAATTTTTTTGTATAATTATCAGAAAGTCATATTATCTGTGTAGCAACAGCATAATGGACTAGACTGGTAGTTATATAGCACTTTTCTACCCTATCTGAGTACTGGCCTGCCGATTGGTAAAAGTCCCACTATGCCTCCTCAGCCACAGGTTTCCCATAATTAAAAAAAAGGTTCCAAAGGGCACAAACAGATTTTAGTACAGGTTTCAAGGTCCAAAAATTGAACCAATTGTTCAGACTGTGAAAGTAGGCATAGATAACTTTTAGGCCAAGCTTAATAAATTTAGGGATGGACACACGTGAAATATGCATGAGTGGGCGTGACACTTCATATTCAAACTGGCTGCAATAAGGTGCAGAAATGCAGGAAAGAATGTAAAAAAAACTGAACCATCAACACATTTCTGCCTTGAAATGTCTGAAACTAGCTTTATAAACCACTTTGATTACATATTTAATACATTTATGTACATGCAATTGTAACAGATAATACCAATCACCATGGCAACTTTCTTGGACATTTTACAGCATGTTACAGGAGCAGCTAAACTACTTGTTAGGCTACTTGCATGCACCCACCACCAGAAATAAGATTAGATTCCTGCAACAAAGAATTGAATGAATTAGTACAATCATCATATTTATCTATTTTCATAGGATGTTTTGAAGACGTACTAACCCAAACCTTAATTACCCTGAATAAAAGGAAAAGAAGGAACATGCGACCATCTAAGTAACTATCATCCCCTCTACATTTTAGGTAAAATTGTCCACCATTTACACAAACTAATAATTTTTTTAATAAAAGACACAAAAACATATGACTTATCCTAAAATTTAATCCTGTTAGAAAGCTTTTATTCATGTTATATTGATGTTTGGTACCTGAAAGAAAAACACAGTCAAAGCTGCCCTGAGCTGGCAATGTCTGCCCTGTGACCTTCAGCCATAGAGATGAGCGAGACATTGGAAGGCCACCATAACCCAAATGTATATGTCCTTTCAATGTTTGTTTGTTTGTTATTTATTTATTTTTTTGATGTCAAAAATATGTCCATAAAAAATTATCTACGACATAATGCTTAACCATAATATTTAGGGTTCACATGAAACAAATCAGAATACCCCGCAACCAAATCAGTATGTCGTACAAGTTTAATTATGCTTATATGCAAATGATATAGTTTTCCATAAAATGAGGAAAATGCATATACAGCTGGTAGACATTAACATTAAGCTGATATATGATGATTATTAGTGTTTTTTACCATGTTGACCAAAATTAAAGTAATAGATCAAACAGTTTGAAATAAGGGCACTTTCAGTACAATGGCAGCCTTCTTGAATTAATCACTGGTTATTTCACTGCAAAATGGCATAGGCACTTGGAAACTTTGCTTTTATATAAGAATATAACCAGAATACAACCAGACTAGAACGGAGGTTTGTGACAAGTCTGCGCTGGCTTCATTTTTCAGCACCAGAGGCTGCTGCTTGCTCTAAATGCTGGAACCAGCTTCCTCTCCAGCAGCCATAAGCTCTGATGAACATGCTGTGACAGAGAAACCGTAAACATGACAGAGCTGACAACTAACTGGTGAGCAGTTAAAAGAGGCATCCTTGACATTCAGATAAATGCAGTTATTATTACATGATTCTAAATAAGAATAGGAATAAAAACGTGTATTTTTGTAGTTTTCAAAATATTATCTTTAATGTCACTTACAGCACATGTTAAGGTAACACATGCTTGTGAACTGCTTGAATGTGTGATTTACGATCAAAGGCGTATGGCATATGTGATGTTATCCTTGCTTCTGTGCAGACGCTGCTCTCACTGTTCAGTTCATAAAGATGTAAAATGGAACACTGTTGCCAAAAAGTTATTATTTTACACATAGTGCAAAAACAGGACATCTATTGATTCTCATTACTTAACATGACTTCACAGAAATTTCATCAGATATTTTGCTTCAGTGATGTTGCAACCAGTTACACTGAATTAGCCTAGCATACAATCTGCAGCCTATGGCTCATGAGTTTGTGTTAGGCAGCAGTTGAACAAGTGTACCTAATAAAGTGACTGAGTGTAGTGTGGTGAGTAATTTTGAAAGTGTTTCTCTCTCACCCTTGAGTTTTCTAATAGTTACAAAATACTAAAGGCAATCAAATCTGCTCCTTCCAGCCAGAGTGATCTGTGCAGCCGTACAGCTAAAAATTTGTGCAGCATTTGGTCCACATGTAACATGCCAGGACCAGGAGTGAGCATGCAGCAGAGGAGGAGATGGTCATTTTCTAAGAGAAAAATATTGCACAGTCACGTTCCAGTGGCTCCTTCTAAATATGGGAAATATATCTTAAGTGAGAGATATGTATTTGTTGCACACCATGCACCCGAACATGCTAACGGCATTTTATCAATTCAGTAATGACATTCTCATCTCCACAGGGTGCCCCACCCTAACTCAATCCAGATGAGCTCCATCATGTCATACTTGGAGGGGAACCAATCTCACATGACAGAAGTGGGTGGGTATTTCTGTACTTCTGATAAAAATGGGGGAGAGTAGGAAAAACATTTCTAAAGGGACACTCTATTAAAGAAAAGGCATGAGGCCTTTTCCACAGCTGTTTTGCACATTGGCCTGAGTCAAGCAGCACGACTGGTAATGGAGTGATAGGCAGTGTGAAGGCTCGTTCCACTGAGGGCCATTTTATGGTTTTCAGGGTGTTGGAGAAGTACACTAGAAGGACCGCACACACTCACAACTTTTTCTATTTGTTTCTCACACAACCCTATGCATGCTGAGGATCATTTCTAATAAAGTAAATAAAGCATGATGGAATATTTTAGGTTATGGATAAATACAGTCAGTGTGCAATCACAAAGTTCCCCTATTATTCCAATAAAAAGAAAAAACATTAACCTGATTTAAATTTGGCTGATGTCCCCTTCAAGGTGTTCCCCTTGTACACCTCTGGACAGCTTCCGCTGCTGCTGCTATTTTTAGCTCTTTCCTGTTCCTACTATATTCACATGGCTTCAGAGGTCTAGTATCCATATCCCAGTGGGTTAGTACTGTTTTGATGGCATGAGAAGGATCCAGGCAATAGTAGCCAGGTGGTTTTAATGTTGGGGCAGACCATACAGCAGCAGTCTGGTCTGAGCAGCAGCAGAACCTTAAACAGTTAAGCTTGCAGCCACCTCAAACAGCCACTCACTTAGATGATCTCTGTCCACCAGTTCCCACAATTTAACTGCCTGGCATGCAAGAAAAACTCATTACATGAATGCAAGCTTCAAAGTTCATTTGGCTTTGTGAGCTTCACGCACACTGATTGCCTCACTTGTACATTACAGTCAATAGCAATACTAAAACAGGCTGTAAAATTACAATGGGACCATAATGTTTAATGCAGTTTCTAATGTTTGCAGTGCATGGCAAGACTTAATGTTTCTTTTCCACGCAGCCGAGCCTTATTTCAAAGCCTGCTCCAGTAATCGCTTTGCATTTACGCTCGATGGTGCTTCGGTCCAAATGCAGACACTTGTTGAGAGTCGTCGTTGTCACGCGTGATTATGTGAGTAGATGGAAAAAGACTACATACATTTTTCCCCATAAGTTAAAAAATAGAGTAAAGAACAATGAGAAAACAACAGAAAGAAGTACCCAGGTGAAAGCAGCAAAGAGTTGTTGACTCCAAGTGACCACAGCGAATACCAAAAGCTTTATGTCGTTTGTAATGCCCATAGCCCATTGACTATAAAAGATATAAGGGCATAGTAGTTGTATTATGTCACCAAGTGGTTTATGGTTTATGCTAGCTTTCACTTTATGGCTGTTCATAATCTTAATTTTCTGGAGCCAGAAATGACTATATTTAGATCAGGTGGAGTGCTAACTCATCAACGAATGCTTGCAAGCTTAGTTAAGAAGCTGCGTATCCACTTAAAAAAAAATTACATATAATATATATATATATATGTGTATATATATATATATATATATATATATATATATATATATATATACTAACACAAACACACACACACACACATATAATGAGAGAGAGAGAGAGAGAGAGAGAGAGGGAGAGATGAACAAAAACAAAAAGAATCGGTCATGAAAGTCAGTGTGGAGTTTGTGACGCATTGTCGGTGCAGGGTTTGCCTGCTCAGGCGAATGGGTCTCAGGGGCTCTTTATTTTTGAAGCTTGACTGCAATTTGGATTAGAGAACCAGTGGTCCCAGGGAAAGAGACGCCAACCCTGACAAGCTGCTGGAGGAGCCGTCCACAGGGTCACAGAGGCAACCCCATCCTCTATGACACTAGAAGACATGCATGCAACCTCATGTACATGCATACACTCGCACACGGTGCACGCATACTGCATGTCCTGGTGTGAGTAGGGGAGAGCTCGTCAGTGTGTTATTGTTTACTGTCTATTCTTTCCACTACACTTCTTTCTATCTTAGCCACTCCTCCTCCACCTTAAAAAAAGCGTCTTTAGCCATGGAAAGCAGCTGCAAGACAAATTCAAACAAATGATTTTCCAACTATTATCCCATTCAAGTGTACTCAAATAGACACAGGAATTGTTCCCCTCGTACTGGTCAATGGATGCATTAATTTGTCAGTCTTATACGTGTAATGCAATGAGGGCAGTGAATGTTTTGATCGGGAGATTCCATTATTACCGCAAAGGTTAAGCCTGCAGAAGTCTGGCTGTGGACTGATTGATGGAATTAAAGAATACATAATTGTTTGCCAGTCACATGTGTCATAAAAAAAGATGCCAAATCCTTTGTAATAAGGATTATGTGTCTTTCCATGGATTCATTTCTCCACTCCGTGACATTATTGTGTGAGCTGTGGGGGCCTATCTCTCCCATCCTGACTGTCTTTGTCTGAATGCACACACGGGCCAACTACCTTGACTTTCCACTGTGCGCTCTGAGGTTTTTACTGGTCAATGTGGATCCAGAGCACCACTGGCCAAAACCTGTAAAAGTAGCACAAGCATGTTTCACAGCACTACAAGGTGTGAACTAATAGAGTCTTTGAGTTTGGCAGCAGAAAAACCTTGAAGCGAATCCTTGGACCTTGACTAACCCGAGCAGATAATTGTCTGTGATTTTGCTTTTCCTCTGGAAAAGTCACAGTGGTTTATGATGAAGGACACTGGAGGATTTTTTTTTTTAAACACATGTGTGAAGCTGTTTATTGCTCAGTATATTGATTGACTTTAAGTGCTCCTGCAGGCACCACAAAGTCAGATTAAATAGCCACAGTTGTATAAATTCTCCATCAGAAGGTAAATACAAAGACAAAAAGAAACCTTAAATAAGCAAATACAGAGAGCGCCAGGA
This sequence comes from Pterophyllum scalare, assembly GCA_024447675.2. Classification (NCBI taxonomy): domain Eukaryota; kingdom Metazoa; phylum Chordata; class Actinopteri; order Cichliformes; family Cichlidae; genus Pterophyllum; species Pterophyllum scalare. The sequence continues at coordinate 190,045 of JAMQGT020012161.1, forward strand.
AGAGAAACATTAATTGATCAATTAATTAATTGATCATCTGTCTGTCTGTCTCTGACTGTCACTCCCTTTGCTTTAGATCATGAGAATTTCTCTCCTTCTCCATGCTTTTCTCTTCCCATCATTCTGGTACCAGTTCATCTTGATGTCATCAGTGTTGGGGGGGGGGGCAAACCTTACAGATGCCTAAGTCCTAAGTCAGGTTTTTCAGAAAAGACAAAAAACTGAACCAAATAAAGAAAATATGATTTAGGCAAAAATTAACTTTTTGTTTAAAAAAAAAAATGACTGAGGCCGTTATTTTAAGAGGGTGACAAAATGTTTTCTGTCTTCCTTGTTCCTGGGTGTAACCAGTGGTTTGCACCTTGTTGTAAACCTTCTGTATTTTCGTTCATGAAATGTTGATGTTGTGAAGTTGTGAAAAGAAATTCTGTCATCATTCCCTCTGGTTGTCTTCTGTGTTCTTTCAGACCTTTTGGTGTTGCTGAGCTGTCAAGTGCATTCATGTTTGTTTTTTAAAGAATGTTTGTTGATTTGGACACTCCTAAAGTTTTTTGTTGTCTCTCTGATAGGTTCATTCTGGTTTTTCAGTCTAATGATGACTTTAAAAAAAAATCTCTTTTGACCTCATATCGAGAGTTCCAGTGAACGGCTATGAAATTCCAGTTCAACGCTTTAAATCGACTCAAGATCTTTTATCCACTTCTTTGTCGTGACATAACTGGGAACCAAGCCTGAAGTGGCCTTGAACCTTCTTGTCAGTCAGTTGTCCAGTTACCTTTGAGCCTCTGGCTGCTAATTCAGCAGTGAATGTAATACTTAAGAATTAAAGCTGAAAGTCTGCACTTCAACCACATATTGATTGTTTGATTGTAAACCCACTGTAGTCCTATGCAGAGACAAATTTACCAAATAAATGTGTTGTTGTCCAAATACTTATGGCCCTAACTGTACTTGTGTGCTTTGACCTTTGGAGAATTTTCAGAATCGCTTCCTGTGCCCGCTCCCTGTTTTCTTCTCCCACTTCTCTGCCCATTATACTTCTCTTTTCTCCTCACGCTCTGTTGTGTTGTTTTTCTGTTTTTCACTTCTGATTTCTATGGTGACACTGCACTTCCCAGGAATAATGGAAGCTGGGGGATTAGGAAGCATGAAGGCGGATGGATGGCTTTCTCATAAAAAAGGTAAGAAACTCCAGGAACTAGGTGGATGGGATCAGCAGATGTGTGACATGAGCTCAAGCCTCTAATTGGAGACTTTTCCTCCACTCTGAGGAACAGGAAACCAGGAAACATTTTCACAGAAGACAGACACCTACCTTCATGACATCTTGTCTAAACTAAGAGGCCACTCTAAAACACCACTTTATCCCTGTCATAACCAAACACGAGCTATACACTCACCAAACGCGCATATACACATGCAAAGTTACACATCTCCTGTGCTCCAGCATGTAATGACATCATCAGATGCCACTCGCAGGTTTCATCACAGTGAGGCTGCATGCTGACAGGATCCCATCCAGCGCAGCTCCGCATGTTACACGAACTACACACACCCGCACTGCAGAAATCTCAAGTCAAAACACATCAAGTGACTCTTTCTCACACACACACACACATACACACACACACAGGCAGCACAGGAGGTTGGACAGAAAAAAACTCGGTATGTTTAAAATCTGATTTGACTTGTCGGCGTGAGCAGTTTGGGCTATTGGTGGGTTTGCACGGATGTTTCACTGCAGTGTGCAGTAAATATAACACGGTGTAATAAAGGAGTTGAATTTGTGGTCATGTCAAAGGAAATGCCAACCTCTGTGGTATAACACTACTGGCCTTTAGAAAGTGAGAGACAGAGAGTGTGTGCGTGTTTGTGTGTCTGAGAGCCTAAAACATCCAGTGGCTGCTGCGCTCCATATTTGCCTGACCGCGGTAACCACAGGCGAGCCACAGCTAAGCCTCCAAAGCCAATTAAAATGTTATGAAGTGCAGTTCCCTTTATTTATTTATTTATTCCTCCTGGCAGGGAAACAGCCAGACAATTATTGTAGCTACACAAAACTGGCTGCGAGCGACAGATCTCCACCTCCTCCCGCCGCCTGTGGGAAACCTGTGAGTGGAGGTCCCTCTGAGGCCTGGCAGGACACACCAAACCTCCAGAATTTTTGAACAAGCTTTCGGACAGACTCATGGCAAAGAGGAGAAGGCGTGCGCGACTGGCTGCCATGAAGCAGACATCAGACAGAGGCCACAGGAAAGGCCTTCTTGCTGCCCTGAGACTGGCCTACTCTCTGCATACCAAACATATTGCGCAGTGACGTGTGCGGCACTAAACACATAACCCCGCACCATCAGAACTAAAGCCTGTGAACACCTGTGTGGGGTGTGTGTGTGTGTGTGTGTGTGTGTGTGTGTGTGTGTGTGTGTGTGTGTGTGTGTGAACTGTAAATGAGGAGATCGCCTCCCTTATAAAAACATCCTGCAGGTCCAGCTTAACCCACACCGGAATCCCCAGCAGCTCTAAGCTCCACACACTGCCCTGCGCTGGCAAACATATTTCTCCAAGCTTCACTTACACATACACACACACACACACACGCACATACACACATCCCAACCCTTGTCCCCAACTTGCTCAAGGGAACCACAACCCCGCTTTTCCCAGGCTGTGCTCACTTTGTGTGTCACAGGTGTTTGAGTACAGAAACAGCAGCCTGAGCCTCAAAAATAGTCCCGCCGCACACGCCATCACAGGCGTGAGAGAACATGCTTGATATCGCCTTGGCAACATCTTTATTTCTTTGCTGTTTTACCTTCGCCCCAACAAAATGCTTCTCACCTAAGTCCATGTACAACACCAACACCCTGCAGATGACAAGGCATCACCTAAAGTAATACCCAACTCCTGATGTAATCCACCTGGCCTCGCTCTGCAGCACAAGTATGCCTCTTCTGCTTGTGTGTATGTGTGTGTGTGTGTGTGTGTGTGTGAGTGGAAGTGTGGAAAGGAAGAGCTCTTATTACTTTCCCTGAGTTTGACAGTGTGTCTATGTGTTTTAGGCACTACAATCAGAGGGATTACACCTGATTGTGTTCACTATCTTGCTTACTGTGAAGTAACTCCTTTATCTTCCTGTTCTCTCTCTTTCCCTCTCTCATTCACACACACACACACACACACACACACACACACACACACACACACACACACACGAATCCCTCAGGGCTCCTCCACCTCCTGATTGAGGAATGTTTTTTTCTCGCTCAGCCATCAACATAGGGGGAAATTGTTTGTGCATGCGCACGTGTGCACAGGCAACAGAGAGAGGCAGCTCGTAGAATGCCTAAGTATTAGTAGCAAGACAATGTCTCATGTCTTTGCAGGTTGAGGAGACAAAGTAAACAGCAAGTAAGCACAGTGGGAACATGACGTGCTGTGCCTCGATCAGGCGGAAAGTTCCACTGCGCACGCATTGTTTTCCATCAGTAATTGTGCTATCAGAATAGATCACATTTGAGTCATTATCGTTCTGTTTGATATGGAAGATGCATAGCATGAGAAAATCAGCTGCAAACCAAATTACAGAATGGAAAACTTTTTCTTCTTTTTTTTTCCACATAATGGCTGAGAAGACATCTTTCATCTTTTAAATCACATGTCAAATAGTTTTTTCTGGTAACCACTTGAGGCTGTCGTTCGCTCGGAAGGACAATTTGTCAAAACAAAATACAAACGCCCATGGATGAGGTTATGAGAAGGATGCTCTGAAAGGAATGAAGGAATTCAGATTGCATGTTCTGAAAGAGAAAGGGATCCAGTTCTGTCTGTCGCTGGATGAAGAATGATGATGTTAATGGTGCTCTTGTGGGATGATGAATTTGTAAAGAGTTGTGAGCCCAAGAGGTGTGCTTCCCCACTCTCCGGATCCTCCCGAAACCTTTGATATCATGACTTCCCCGCAGCGTGTCCGACCCTGGCAAGAACACCAACACTTATCCTCCCCTCTGGACAGAGTGGGAACATTTGTATTTGTCAAAATGGTAGGGAAAAATCTTTGCAAGCCAGAGAGACTTTTCCCACACATCTGAGGTGCAACCTGGAAGCAACGGTCCTGCAGCAGCTAAAACTGGACATAATGGCGCATGTGTAATTGTGTGTCAATAAAGATATAAATGATGAAAAACAGTTAGTGTATGAGAAAAAGTCCAAACAAATCCTGATGACTGTAAAAGTGTCTGAAAAAGGAGGGAGTTCCTCAGGCTTTGCGAGAAATTCGAAGAGTCTCGAGTCCTCCAAAAACAGCTAAGTGTACGAAAACAGCTAAGTGTACGATCCAGGAAAGACACAAAGTTGTGAGAGGAGCTGAGAGGCTTCATGTGTAATTAGCTCTGCCTGTCTGTGCTCCACTTTTGATATCAATTTCTTGGACATATGCACCAATTCTCAAGCAAGAAGTAAATATTTCAGTGGGCCAAACCTTACATCGGACTTATTTCACATAAATAAAGACAGATACTCAAGCAAATAAAATCAGCTCACAGTTTTTCACATTATCAAAGCTGGTTGGATGCATGCATACACATCTCATATCAAGAAACCTCTTTGATTGAATTTTCTTTTTTTTTCCTTTTGCTTGAAAAACAAACAGTGGCATTCTTTCCAATCGAGTCTACTGTATGTGCAGCCGCATATTTGTCCCCTCCCCTTCCAATCAATTCCTGGTGGAATTACAGCATTATTCCATGGAAACTGCCAAACATGAGCAGGTGTTTCAGACTCTTGAGCTGATTGCCAGCCAGAGCAGGCCAGGGTGCAGCTGACTGTTAGCGCTAATGGGAAGTGACAGGGCCTCTGAAGCTGGGAATGGATCATTGTACTTTCCAGAGCCTCTCTCAGAGTTATCAGGTTAACCGCAGGTTAAATGAGAGAAAACACTTAGATCCAGCATTGTTGTTTTTCTGCTTGACAGGTTGAACTGCAGTTGATTAAATGTCACCGTGTTCCATTGCTAAATACACTTTAAACACTTGATGCCTCGTCTAAATCATGACAAGATGAAAGTAAAGCGATCTTGGATAAGGCTGCCAAAATAAAGCCAGAAGATTTATTAATAATATATTCATCTTAGAGCATATTCAAGTGAATAATTTTTAAAGATTATACTTTTTATTGAGTATAAATTATTGGTGGATGCCATTTCTACTTCAATTATAATGCAGCATCTATGACACACATTTGTCTGTTTTATGAGGATTAAAAAATATCCATAAATCACATGCTGAACAAAAGCAGTTTTTCATTCTGCACGTCTTTCCATCCCTTTTTTAATGTCTGGCTTTCCTCTGTACACCAACGCCAAAGACACGAGAGTATCAACTTTGATTTGATGTCCGCAGCAGGTGATTTGAGAGCACAGAGACACTCCATAAATCCAATGAAGAACATGTTCACAGGCAAACAAAATGTCATCAATCCGACCAACTACCAGGTTCTCGATCAAAAACAGAAACCAGCAAGAATCTTGCTCACATCTGTTTCTTGTGACGCCAACTGGCAAAAGACATGAAATCACTCGCTGGAGAGGCGGGGTGTGATGGAGGGAGAAGGAGAAAGTCAAGGTGGTTCTAATAAGAGAGTTATAGATAACCCTTCATTTATCTGAAGCTAGGCCTCAAAGAATGTTAAATTCACACCACTGCCGAAAAGAGTCTTCTTTAATAAAAGCAGATACCTCTATCAGTCCTGGGCATCATCAGCTGCTGGCTGTTTTTAGCCAGTATCCAGCCATGCTGACAGCATTAAGGGTAAACACTAGGGAGGGCAGATGCAAAGCCTGAACCTGCACTCCCTGGGCTGAACCTCTGAAAGAGAATAACTGAACGACTGCCATGGCAGCCTGGACGAGGAACAGAGACGGGACCACATCTGTTAGGCTCATGACTGCACCGATCCGAGCCTGTGCCCCTGCGCAGAGTGCAAAGTCTAAAAGCAAAAGTCACAGCCACCTTCAGACGTCTTCCACATCGCGCCCCCTCATCGAAGCCCATCCAGCTCAAATAAACCCCTACAATTCGTCTCCCAAAAGAACATGATATCCCCAATAAAGACCATGCTGTTTTTGAATCTGTCAGGACAATAGTACCTAATACTACAAAGATGACAGCGCCACTCAGTTTAACTTCTTGTCAGTATTTTAATATTGCAAGGCAGAGGACGTATGAGTGAAACCTTATGGGCCAGGTGCATCCGCAGAACAGCGTCAGACTCCGATTGAGGCACAGAGAGAGGAGGCAGACAAAAAGATGGGCTTTGTGAGGACAATGAAAAAGCCATGTGTCTGTGGGCAGTTCCAGATCACAGGGTCAGAGATGTAAAATTTCATAATGCAGCGATCACAAATTGCAAAACCTAAACAAGGCTGATTTTAACCTTGCTGCTCTCCACCTTCTCTGGAAAATGGTTCATGTCTGGACCTCTGGAATGTGTTTATGGAGGGCTGTCCACCTGACAAAACCATTGCCAGATATATGAACTACTGTCACAGCTCACTTCAAAGGTTATGCTTATATCTCCCGAAGAAGCTGCCACTGTGTGTGTTCTGCCTTCATAATCCTAACATTAAACTCAACAGAAGGAAATGTACTTATCACCACAAACAGAAACCGCCAGGCTGATGTCTCTGTTTCCCACAAGGATAACTAGTAAAGTTACTAAGCATTACTGCTAACAGTGAGGACCACATCATGGGTTGCAGGTCATGTGTGGGGAAAAAAACGTGCATCATGCACATAGTGTTTACTATGTACATATCATCTACACAGCTGACATTTGATTGGTCATATTGTCTATATTGTTTACAGTGTCTATATTGTCTATACTGTACATAGTGTATACAGTTTTATTTGTATTTTCTGTATTTGTATTTTCTTATTTATTTTTTATTTTTTATAGTATCTTATTGTGTCTCTGTACAATAGCTTGCCGCTACTACACTGAAATTTCCCCATTGTGGGACCAATAAAGGGATTTCTATTCTATTCTATTCTATTTGAGCAGCTCTGTCCTGCTCTTTAGAGAAAATCGTGGAAAGCTTTACACTCCAGATAGCTTTATGTTTGCCCAAAGAACTTGTGAACCCTTTAAAAATAGGAACAATCAACAGTAATAGCTACCAGGACTAACTATACACAGTATGCTCTCACTTTATTAGGTACACCTGTTCAGCTGTTCATTAATATAAATATCTAATCAGCCAATCACATGGCAGCAACCCAGTGTATTTAGGTATGCAGACATGGTCGAGGTGACCCACTAAAGTTCATCAGAATGGGGAAGAAAGGTGAATTCAGTGACTTTGATGATGGCTGTTGTTGACTGAGTATTTCAGAATCTGCTGATCTGCTGGGACTTTCCCCACACAACTATCTCTGGGGTTTGCAGAGAATGTGAGCGGCAGTTCTCTGGGAGAAAATGACTTGTTGATGCCAGAAGTCAGAGGAGAATAACCAAACCGATGTATTAAGGAAGAACAGCTACTGCACTCAAAGATGACACCTGCTCACGTGAATGAAAATTGCACAAAATTTGTTTCTGTCTCCTTCAGGCTTGCTTGTGCATTGTCCCTGCAGATTAAAATGCGCTATTATGAAACCTGCACTGATTTAAACAAAAAACAATCAAGAGGAAGTGTAAAGCCCGCTCTCATAATTTTATTAGTTTAATGAACTAGCTCGCTACTGAACTTGTAATTTCAGTCATTTCAAACTAATTTCAGTTTTTGAAAAATTTCTATTACTTTTGCATTTGGCAGAATTAACTCTGTATCCTCACACACCCATGCACACATTCATTTTGCTCTTTTCTTCCAGTTGCCTGAGCCCTCTGATGAAACGGCATTTTGTGAGTAACACATCACTCTGAGGCACAAAGGTCTATTTCTGTCTCTCTCTTTATATACAAAGCTGCCTGCTGCCTCTATGAAATGCAGCTGTGGCCTTTACTAGAGCTAAGGGACCATGATAATTAATAACCTCACTTGTGCCTCACATGCAAAAGCCAATATGAGCAAGTTTAAAGTCAAAATACACACAATGCCATGACAAATTGTTCCATTTTTCACCCATGAAGTTGCTGTTTTGGTTTGCAGTAGCCAACAGCATCCTGTATCCAGTATGGAGTGCTTGGCAGGGAGCTGATGTTGTGTACTCTGTATTGATTTGTTTGAGGTTTTTGGAAACCTAAAATGAAGTTCATGATATCAGAGGATTTCAGAGGGATGCTGTCAGACTTTCAGAACAAATAAAGGATGGAGAGAGACCAAACCACTTTGAGTCTTCTTTTCAAGTTTTGGAAAAAAAAAACAATATGCACAAATACACAAAGCAGAAAGCATACACATGTACCTAATCTCTGTGGCTTAAAATAGAGTGAGACTGTTTGAAAAAAACTGTCTGCTGTATTTTCCCACTGACAGATTTAAACCTGTGCCCCCTGAACCACAAAGGGCAGTCAGAGTCAGGGGTTTGGGTTGTAAAACAGAAGAAGATGTGAACAAGACTTAACTGCAGAGACAGGGCGGAGAGGGCAGCTCTGTTTAAATCAGAGACTCTGTACTTCACCATCCAAAATATTTGACCCTTAGAATTCCAAACTGAGCATGTCCAGGATAAGTAGTTGGATTTTTTGGGAAAATATACTAGACAATAGTTAAAGGCAAATACCATAAGACATCAAGGCTTTTTTTCTTTCCTTACAGCTAGTTTTGGCAACCAGGAATTGGACTGCCAGGGTCTCTAGCTGTGACCCCCTCCTCCAGGTGGTGGGCCCATAGGAGCGTGAGAGGGTGGCTCTTTCAGACTAGGCCTGGACATCAGGCGCTATCTCCCAAGTTTTCCGCCAGGCTTGGCTCCCCAGTAACACTGTCCCTTTTCTTCATGGGGATATTCTGACTCTGAGTCTGGGTCTCAGTCTGGCCCCTCACACAGGATTAGTTTTCCTATCAGTAACAAAGTGGCCTTGACAACATACCCCTTGGTATCACTCGGGCACGCAAACCCCTTCACCATTTATAAAGGGGAGTGGAGAGGAGCTGCTAACCCAAGTGGAGTTCAGGTTTCTCTGGGTTTTGGTCATGAGTGAGGGGAGAATGGAGTGGGAGACAGACAGATTGATGTGTAGGCTTTAAAGGTCAGCTGTGGTAAAACGACAGATAAGCATGAAAGAGAAGATTTTGATTTACCGTTTGATCGTCATCTCTACCCTCACCTGTGGACTCGAGCCGTGGGAAGAGTAAAATTGTAGATGCAAGTGTGAAAATGAGCTTCTGCTACAGGATGGCTGGGATCTCTCTTAGAGACAGGGCGAGGAGGTTGTACATTTGAGCAGAGCCGGTACTTCACACATCAAAAATGACCCAGTTGAGGCGGCCTGGGTATTGGAGAAGGACAACTCCTAGGTGTCTCCCAGGGGAAGTGTTTTGGGAGTACTCGCAGGGCAGACCCAGGAAACACTTGAAAGATTAGATGTCTCAGTTGGCTTGGGAATGCCCCAGTGTCCTCCTCGGAAAAGCTGGAAGAGATGGGAGAGGGAGGTCTGGGCATCTCTGCTGAAACTGCTTGACCTGTGACCCAGACTTGGGTAAGTGGCAGAAAATGAGGGATGGGTGGATAATCAGAGGGAATGTATTTAGAAAAAGGTATCATAATATCATTTGCAAAATGACGTATTGACTTAATATTTGATTTTACTGAGATGTTTTTTGAATGGGAGTCAGAGACATTTTGAAACCACTGACACCGAGTGCAATTGCACTTAAAGAGAATCATGCATTGGCTTCACCCTTCCAACCTAGTGGTTGCATCCATCTTTTATATGTAGCTTAAACCATGTTTTGGGGCAAAAACAACCACCTTTTGCATGATGCAGTGGTTAACACATTCACCCAACATGTGAATGTTGAAGACCAGGAGGAGATACAAATTGCTGGGAAGGTTGTGTCAGGAAGGGCGTCTAGCATAAAAAGTTGCAGATCCATCTGCTGTGTCGACCTCTTGTGAATAAGGGAGCAGCCAAAAGAAGCTTTATTGCAGGGGTCAAATTGTCTACCTAGAATTTATATTTCAGCGCTGAATTCCCTGCTTCACTGTGCATATGCCTGAGATAATTTAAATGAAAACGCACTGTGAATTTGTTCAGTAACCCTGTGGTTGTTCACTGTGATTATCAAATTATTTCTTTTAGTAAGATGTCCTTGCCACTCTCACCGGCCCAATCTATAATGTGTTATGTCTTTTATTGTTTTCTTACCTGTGCAAATAAATGTGCTAAATTATACTTTCAGCTAGAAACCAAATGAGTTTTCAGCATCTTCTGGGTTTTTACTAAATTGTGCGAACAAATCCAGCCCGAACCAAACTGGAGGTTCACCACAAAGACGCTGTTCAAAGTGAAATGGAAAATCAGAATAAACCAAAGAGTCTTTGTTCTGCCACCATGTGTGTAATAACTACTTTTATCTTTGCCCACATTTTTCTTTCTCTTTCTAATCCCCTACACGTCGACTCAAACAAGGAAATGAAAACTTCTATTTGATTCCATAAATCCATTTGGCACATAAACAAAGCCTCCTCTCAGTGTGTGATCCCAAAGAGAGGCAGCGCCTCATCAAATTACCACCGCTATTCATATCTGCCTCTGCCCTACTGGAAAGATTTAGATAGAAACCAATCCCATCTTTCCGCAGCAATCTTAATTGTCCCCTGTTTAACAACTAGATTAAATTGCATCAGATAAACAGCCAGTGGGAGTGAAATGAGGCTCTCTTATTGTAAACTAAACAAGAAAAACTCAAAGGCCATTTCTCTTAATAAGCTACTTCATGTTTCATAATTTAAACCTCATCTCTCTGTATTTATCAGTGTTACTGCCCAACTCTAAGCGCTGTTTTCCAAAGCTTATTTAGCAGCCACAAGGGGGCAAATATATGAGTGAAAGTTTAATTGTACTTTCACATAATTAAAACTTCCCATTTTATTGAGATAAATGTTTTCAGTGCAAGCAAGCATTTTACAAAATACCTGAAAGTCACTGTGGTATTTATAGTGTGTAAGCATTTAATTTGAACCAAATCAGTTTATTAAATTGAATTAAATATGTAATTGCTGGCCCTGAGTTACTGCTCCTCAGAATAGAAACACAATCAATCACTGTTGTCCAAACAAAGCTGATGAAATTACAGAAACGACATTTCTCATAAATCCTGGCAGAAGTCAAGCACACCCTACAGTGTCTTTGCACCAGCAGCAAGCAGACATCACCGCCGCCCGTTTGCCGACTCAAACGTCTCGGTTTGTTACATCATTTCTAACAAGTATGGGTCAAATCGATCTGTGCAGTGGGAATAAAAATGTGTGCACTTTGTTATTCTCAGTTCTGTGGTGGAAGCATGAAGGCTTTGAAAAGTGGGAGTTGCACAAAGTCCGCTGAGTCCATTCTGGTGTCCTGCCGGGTGACGTTTCCTCTTTATTTATCACCTTACTAGAGGCCACCTACAGCTTAGCACCGCATTACTGTCACACTCGTTTTGCATCTGATGGATGGGGCATGGAAAATCATATCTGTTTCAAATACTTTCACAACACTACAAGGCCTGAACTTAAAAAAAAAAAGTGTAATCAGTCCTTTGGCATCCAAGTGCAAAATATGTACAGTTTTTTTTAAATCATGTGAAATGTAACAAACTAAATAGAAAATGGCATTTGTGTTTGTTTGACTACAAACACCTAGATTGATTAAACCTTTGTGTGAGAGTTGAACAACAGGTGTCTTTGTGCGTAAAAGGCTGCAGCGAGCAGAGCCCGGTCAGCGCTTAGGGTTTCATGCTTTGAAAGTGATATGGGTGAGCTGCTTTTCTCAGGCCTAACCCCAGATCTGCCGCTGATGGACAGACCACCCAACTCTCAGCTCTTATAGGCACACAGTGGGGCCACTCACAGCAGAGGCAGTCCCCCTGTCATTCTCCTTTGCGAAGGAAATGGATCAGCCGACTGTTTGTCAAGTACACTGTCAGGGTCTCCTTCAGAATCAAACAGCCAGCATTACACTAATGGATACCACTAGAATGCATTCAGTGCTTTGCAAACCCCCAACATTAGTCTTCCAAAATGGTTCAAAATGTGACAGCAGAAGCACCAACAGAAAAAAGATAACTCCTGCTCTTTGTTCAAGTACAGAAAAGTAACTTCAAGGGAAAGCAGGACAATGTGACCGAGTAGAATAAAAGATAAATTACATTTTTATGGTGATCTGTCCCCCTCGCCTCTGCAGCGCAGTCCAAGGTTTCTCTGTTTCACTGTTTTGTGGGACTTTATAGGAGCTTTCTGCCACGTATTTTGATCAGAATAAAGATTCCCCCAGGACGTCACCGTGCCAGAGCAGAGGATGCCAGAGTCATTGGTCAGAGGCGGAGGAATGGGGCTCAGCCTCCCTGGGCTGTTCAACTGACAGCGTGTTGTGGCCAAGAGTGGACTCAGGCTGAGACAAAAGATTCACACCCATCCTCGGCTCTCCAGAAACATCTTTTCCCCCAAAGTCTTCCTGATAAGTCACAGGGTGAGGAAAGCCACCAAATACATGTTTTCGGCCTGTGTCCTCTGTGCTGCTGAATTCTAAATACTGAAACCAAAAAATTTTAAGGATTCAAGTGGGAATCTAGTTCTTCTTTCCCAAGAGGAAAAAGGCCTGAGAAGAGCCAAATGTTGCATTAAATCTTGAGCCAAAATGAGCTGCTCTACCTCTTGTCCTGGCACATCAGTCCTACTATCTTCTTGGACAGAACCCCCCACCACCACCACCACCACCATCTATCTCTCCCCTAAATCTTTCTCAGAAAAATGTTGATAAATACATACTCACACTCAGCAGCCAGGATACAAGTTGTATTTGGCTGGTAAAGGGGGCAACCCTGTAAGTCCAAATCCTAAACATATGTCTCCCCCCACACACACACACACCCACACACGTACACTGGATGAGATCTGAGATACTGATAATTATTTTCATGGCTTTTGCCGGGGTGAGCTCTTATGAGGGAACCCCTCCCCAATTAAACCAGGGCCCCATGTGTCTCTCCCATGAATAAAATGCAAACTGCACTGAACAACTTGGTCAAAAAAAACAGAGAGAGACAATAGTTGGCCTCAGTTTAACATCGTTTAAATCAGCATAAGTGCATAATCCATATACTTATAAAAGCGTGAAATGTTACAGCTATTTCTAGAGCTTCGGCTCAGCTTCGAATTGGTGACTCTCCTAAAGTAATCCAGCCTCCAGCCCTGAAATCAATCAATCTCTTGCCACATAAATCATAACAGCGTATTAAACAATGGGGCTGAGAAAAAATTAAGCCCGTGATTAATTTTTCTCTGGACATTTTTGTCAAAACGCTTACTTCATCCTATTCTTTATTCATTACTCAAACACATCTGGCTGACAGGTGCCCCGTCTGTTAAGCGTTGAGTAATTTCATTCCAGCAAAGACGAGCAAATGGAGAGCAGCGGAGGATAAGGTACTCTATTCTTCTATCTGTGATGACATCAGGGCTCGGAGAGCTTGTTAGAGATGGGGAGGTACAGCGGCGTTGCTCGCTTTCTACAGACAGTAATCTAGCCCCACTGCTGTCAGTGCCCTTTCAAAGCACTGATTACTCCATTTCCAAGGGCCTAATCTCTGTAAACAATCTCTGTTTTCATTATCTTTTAAACTGATTAGCCCGATGAACATAACTTTCCAGCGCTGGGCTCAGACAGAAAAAAGCTTTGCCATATTGATGCCAGCTGTAGCTGCATGACCTTACAAGAGAAATAAAGCTGTGATACAAACACAGATAGAGGAGTGGACTGCGGAGGAACATATGTGGCTAAGACATTGCTTGAAAAGTATGACAGACATTGGATTGCAAAGAAAGACTTCCTGAGGGAAAATCCTTAACCTGCTTGTGGTTTTGCACAATTTGCAGCTGGAGATTATAGTCAAAACCTGGGAATAAACAAAGTCTCAACCATTTTCTCTCGGAATAGATTGACAGTTAAAGCGCATAAAGATTTTTTAGTGCTCGCTGTTGTATTTTATCTTCAGCCGCGGGGCTTGGACAAATGCTAAAATTAAATTTTGATTGATTTCTCTCTTATCTTTCTCCTTGTCTTTCTGTGCATCTTTACGTCCTTCGTGCCATTGGAAATTAAATGTTGCTTTCCACCCCAACCCCATTCTCTCCCCTCCTTCTGGTCAAAGTGAGGTAACGTTTGCCAGCACATGTCTCCATCTGTTAACAAACACTTCCAATATGCTGAGAACAACATCTTGGCCCTCGGTCTCCTCCATCAGGATGTGATGAACATGGTGCACCTGTCTCAGCCCCCAGCCTTGTTTCTGGCAGCGGAGAGACTGTCTCAACCTAACAACTATTCACCCCCGTAACATCAAAGACGGAGAAGCTGAAGACTTCAGATGAAAACAGTGAGTTTGTGAGCTTTCTTTTCCACTTTAACCTCCCAATACAAATCATCAACAATGAACCCACTGCCCCCATTAGTTCCTCTGGCGTTTTCTCATTTGCCAAAAATCACTTGTAGTCAATTAAAAAGTCTCTTGGGGAGAAACTGTTTAATGTCAGCGAGCACGCAAAAGACATGCCTTGTGATAATCTTATTTGGTGCACAAATGGTGCGTTCTGATGCACAGGCTCACACAATCAGCCTGAACTGTAAATCACTCAGGACACTAAATTACCTCCACTAATATACCAGATCTAAGTCTTCACTTAAGTCAACAACCAACCCAACAACAGAGGGGAGAATAACAATGAAAACTACGTCAGGAGCTGAAGCAGCCTTGATTACAGAAACCTCAACCAATCAGGCCGGGGGAGTCTGAGAGTTGGATTGGGCTCTGCTTTTGCATCGTGACACGGAGGAGGAATGTTTAAGAATGAAAGCGAGAAAAGAGAGACGACCTGCATCACCCCGCTCTGAACTCCCCACTTTAATTAACTAATGTATCTCCATTTGTCATAGCGTGACATTGCATGATTCTGAGGCAATCTGAGATGTTGGCTGAAGCTCTGAGAGGGGAAAACATCAGCACCCTCTACTGACGAGCCGGCCAGCTTCAGGGCCCCAGCAGACTTTGATTTCATTTCCTTTCATTTACATGAAGGTTGCTTGTCTAATTATCATCTTATGATAATGCTGCCACCGAGCTGCCTGTTAATGAGCGCCAGATCCTTCCCAGAGCGAGAAACGCTCTGTGCTGTTTTGCATCATTTAAGTCACTGTGACTATTACTGAGCCTTAAGGAATAAGAAAATGACATAAATGCAGTTAAATGGCAGAGCCACACAAAGAAAACACACTTAGGAGTCACTTCGAGTTGAATGAATAGGATCCGTCCACGCTTGTTTCACAGTTTCTTACAACATTTGGCTGTAGAGCAACTAATAAGGGGAGAGAGGCAGGGGCAGAAAGGAGGGAGGACTTTGCATCTGGATTACAGGGATGTGTCTTTAACGTTTGTCATCACGTATTTCTTTGTTTATTATTATTATTCAGCTCTTGTGAGCCACAATGCATAAAAGCAAGTTTGGCCCTCTCACTGCACTTCTGTCAAAATTTTGCCAACTTAAGGTCACACGAGTGCCACTGTTTCACTGATAAGTTCAGGTTTCCATCCTGAACTCCTCGTGCACTTTGGTTATTAATGGTGAAGATCACTGCATTATTATTTTAGACGCCAATTTTGTTGCCATTTCTTTTTTCTCCTACTGAAAGAGAGGTTAAGGCCCCACTCTGTGCAGTAATTTGTGCACGGAACTCAAACTTTACAGATGAGTTAAATTAAGCTGAATAACTCACTTTACGAATGGCTTTCCTCTAGCTATGCAAGAAGTAGAAGGCATTTTATATCGCCTCACAAGATTAGTGAGAAAGCAAACAAAAACTCTGATTCCAGGAATGATTCTCATTATAAATCCTTCTCTCCCACATCTGCTTGGACTAGAGGACTATAAGTCAACATAGCAGGTAGAATTTTGGGGGGATATATTTGGCTTTTCTGTGAAAGGGACTAACTAAATATAAAGTGTGTGGTAAAGGTTTGCGTCACCCCCGAGATATTCTGAGATATGGGACGCCTGGCCTTTTTCATCTCTGTGCGAGTGAACCTGTGTCAGTATGTCACTGTCTCCTCAGCTAAACAAATTTGTACGTTTGATTGATCAAAGTTTACACGAGGGCAGGTATTTGATTTCAAAATGCGAGGGGAGGAGAGGAGGGAGGGAGAGAAAGAGAGGGAATGTAAATGCATAGACGCAGGCGGAATGAGAGGGCAAAAGGAAAGGGAGGCTTTGAAAGAATGAGAGAAAAAGAGGAGAGACTGAGCAGCTGGATTGCCATGTAAATAGCTGTGCAGATAGGTAGGGTTGGGCTCTGTGCCAGAGGCTCTACAAAGGGCTCCTAACATCTGTTTGAGAGTGGATTCCTGCTCTGTGTTGTAGTAAGAATAATAGTCTCACTCTGAGGGCTTGTTCCCTCATCAGACAGGATCATGAGCACGCATATACAATCTCTAACATCAGACTGCAGCCCCACAGAGCTGAGAAACAGCCGAGGTGTTATTGCCGTTGCTACACCGCACCTCAGCACGGGCGGACAGGTGGAACATTGCTCGGATAGTGAGGACTCACTCAAAGCAACAGCAGATTGCAACAACAGAAATTAATAAGAATCAGTGCCAGTATAATCTTATAAATGTCCATTCGTGATAAGGTAGACTGAGCCAAAGAGCATCAAGAAAGAAAAAAAAAGAAGCTTGAAACCCCCTGCTTGTATCATGGATTAGTAGGAAGTTTATACCACGAAACACAGCTTTTATTGTTTCAGTTTATATTTAAGTCAGGTCTCTGATGAAAACAGAAAAACCACAAGTTTGGAGTACGGATAATTAACTGCTAAACAAAAATGTTGGAGACAAACTTAAAATATTCCTACCGAGGTTTTCCCTTCAAGTTAGAAAAAAAAAAAGGACATCTCTGTTGGTGTCATAACAAGGATCTTTTTTCCCCTCTCTCGAGGACATATGAAAGCAATTTGTACAACAAATGTTGGTTTTAGACTGTGTTCCTTGCATACAAGTGGCTTCTCAAAACCTACAGGGCTCCATTCGTTAGTGCTTGAAAGCAAAGCAAACAAATTAATTAACACTATCTTTACATGGGGTGGCCAAGGAAAGCAGGCGCTGAAATGTTACACCATTACCTAAATTCGCATGCATCTGTCTGTGTCTCCCCCTCACCCCCCAAAACCCCCCATGTGTACTCTCCCAACCCTGCCCCAGCGCACACAGCGCCCTTGAACAAGGCTGAAGGACCACCTGTGTGAAAGAGGAGACCCTCTCTGTTATGTCTCTGCTAGGGAATGAAATAACATGGAATCCAGCTCTGCAAATAACTCACAGTGAAGATCATTTTCCACATGCTGCTTGACAAAAGGTAAAATAAGAACAGATGATATCCCCTCTCTCTCTTGCTCTCTCTGGAAGTTTGCAGCTCTTCTCTGCAGCCATACTGCAGTTTTACATTTACAATTGTCCAGCTCTGCATGCAGGCAGACAGGAGGTCCTGACCCCTTTAGTGGCCTTGTTAACCGAGCAGTATGAGATATGAGACCTCATTTCTAATAGCCGCTGGTACTGAATCTGTCATTTTTTTCATTCCTTCACTAGGGTAAAGTTGAGAGGGGTTTTGAGGAATCTGATCTTAGATCTGTGTGTGCCATCATAAGAAGCAGGAGGTCTTCTCTTAAACCAAGCATCCGTCACAGGAAAGAGGCGAGATGAAACCACTCCTCTGTGACTCTGGCCAAGATGTAGTCCAGCACTTAACCTCCTGTAAAGCCCTGTGTTATTTTGAAACTTAGGTTTTTGTAGAGATTATGTAAAGAAGGCAAAACATAGTAAGGATTGTGGCAATGGTGGGGAAACTGAGCCAGCAGACCTGCTCCTCCTTGTTTCTAGTCTTTATGCAAAGCCAGAGCTGGCTCTAGCTATTTTGGTGCCCTAGGCAGGACCAGGATTTGGTGGCCCCAACAGCTGTAAAGAGCTCACATCACAACTCAAAGATGTCGACTGTGTAGCAAACGATTGAACTAATGTTGTGTACTGCTGCAGGTAACCCCAAGAAGCTGCAGGTATTTAATAAGCTCAGGAGAAAGACTCCAACAAGCAGCAGAAAGTAACAACCACAACCTCGGCTTCTGTCACAGTCAAAATTAAATTCGTAATTCTGGTGATTCTTACCTCTATACTGATCTTTCTTCATCCCCTCTTCTTTTTTTTTGCACCACTCCCCGCCTTGTGTTTCTGATCATTTTAAACCTTTCATGACTCATTTTGCAGATGTGATTCAAAGGCAGGATTAGATGCAGGCTTGGAGGATAGTGCACATGCTATCAGGGACTGGTTTCATGTATCACGTCATGATAGCAGGCAGTGTTTACTCGTGTAGTCCACATGAGACTGACAGTTCAAAAAAGTGCACAAGATGTTTTATTTGTAAATAAAAGACCGCTTTTGTCAATTAAGCTGTTAGTGTAGCCACATCATGCTGCCCTCCTGGCATTTTAGATCCTAGGCAACCACCTATGGCACCTACGCCACAGACCGGCTCTGTGCTAAGCTAAGCTAACCAGCTGCTGGATTGTATTTACTATGAGACCTGCATCAGTTTTCACATTCAAATCTGGGCAAGAAAACATATCTTGAAGAAAAGAAAAAAATTTGAAACTTCAATAATGACTCTGACAAGCACCTCCGGAGAGCTTCATAATCAAATTAAGCACACCTCACATTATTTGGCCTTGCAGACCTCTGCTCACCTCTTGGAGGAGGACACACAGAAGAAGATGGTGTAATCCAAATAAACAGGTGAGACACTTATTAGCCCCCTGTTCCCAGTGCAAGTGTAACTTCATTTTCAATTCCGACTCTCTCTCTCTCTCTCTGTGACTCATGGGAGAGCGACTTCAAAGCTGCAGTCATGCACTTGAGGTCATTATCTTCATTTCTATATCCTCTGCAGGTTCTAAGCATATGGGAACATTTTGACTCTGGATTTTTTTTTTTTTCATCTGCAGCCATAAATCTGCCATGTCAACTATAAAATATGGCTGACCAGCAACAGATGTAGCTCTAATAGCTACCAAAAAAGAAAAAAAAAGGAAATCAAAATTTACCACCACTACATTTTTATTCTACCACAGATTGATTTCAGTTTTGCGCAGAGGTGATAGACACGGAGCAAAAATCAGAACATGCCCGTGGGGAGGGAGGAAAAGTGTGTTTCCTTTTAATGTTCTGTTATTCTTGCTCAGTCACTTTCTTTCTCCTCTCTTTTCTTTAATCCTTCTCCTTCCACCCTTTAGCTGAGACGAATCCCCCTTTCATCCTCCTCAGCAGCGAGGGCCCTGGTGTCTGTTCACACAAAGCCTGCCCATCAGTGACTCCTCATCAACCCCTTTGCCCAATTCATCAAGCGGAGGCCCATGGGCATTTATCACCCCTACCACCTTTCATATCCTGCACCAGCTGAAAGCCACTGTCCCTCCTCTGACTTCAATACAGCCATGACACACCCCTAAGATTTATAGAGGCATAATTAGTAGCAGTGAAAAAGGCCTGTGTGCTTTGGAAGGTCAATCATACTGTATCCCACTCAGAGAAAATCTCAAAGCCAGTAACATCTGCTTCAAAATAGATTGCACCACCACCACAAAAGTTGATAAATTAGTCCAAAACAAGAAGCCAAGAAATTCATCTTAAGCCTGACAGTGACATCAAAACAATCATACACACTTTGGGTCATTTTAACATGCTATTCGTCACCGTTCATTGGAAGTGAGACACTGTCATAAATCCCCTTTCTCTACAGGGAAGCTGCTGCTGCCTGTGATGAGCAGCTCTGAGGTGAGAACTCCCCCTCAGGACGGGGGTTTCTGAAAGCAGCTCGAGGGAGGTCTAAAATAACACACCTTAATAGTTAAATGGTGTTATTGATGTAATCATGCCTTCTCCCTCCCACCCCCTCCCGCTGTCACTGATATCTCAAGAACAGTGAACTAATTAAAACACTCCCGGAGTTTGTTTTTGATCTTCCCACAGAAATACAGTCTTCACTAAACACCTTTGTTTTTCTTTCTTTCTTTCTTTCTTTTTTTCCTGCGCAGCTACATGTTAGAACCTGTTGTGTGATTGTGCACAGAAGGGATGCAAAAATCCCCATTCAGTCATGAATTACACCTATTATTCATTAGTCCTGCGGTGACTTTCCCTGTGTTCTTTTTCACGGGCATGATGGCACACATCAAATACTGTGCTCCGCTAGATTTGACAGCTGTAGTTATTAGTTACTTTTCAAATTATTATTTTACAACTAAAACATGTGATTGTCTTTAAAACTAATTTAACTGAAGCTGAAATCAGCACGGTCCTGACTGAGAAATGCATACAATTTCTACTACTGTGAATTGGAAGTTTGAAAGAAAAGTCCAAAAAACGTCTGCACTACTTTTATCAGAGTGACTGTTCGAGTTCATAGCCTGTACTTGTGCACCAATGCACCAGTCACATTTAATACTACATGTCATCAGGATTTGGATTTTGCTTCTCTCCCCCAACCCCCCTTTTTTTGCCAGTAGTACAAGTGGTTAAGCTGCTGGTTTCGCTGGAGCACACTGCAAACGTTGTGCAGAGGGGCGAGGAAGCACCTGCTTCCAACAAGGAGGTGGAGAAAATGCTCTCATGAAAAGCTCCAACTGCAGTGGTTGGCACTGAAACTTGTGCAGGAGGGTTGGATTACTCCGAAAGTATGCACAGGTTATTTTGATAATCTTGTGGGGCGAATGTTTCTTTGCGGTTTTCCTTTGTGGCTTCCAGGAGTCTGTGGTGTGACTGAAACCCAGTCAGTGTATATTATGGATTGCCTTTGTGGTAAAGCGGTTCTCACAGTTTATGATGCATTTTCGGCTTTATGTCAGCTGTCATTTGTCTTTTAGCCATGGTGATCTTTGATTCTGCACCCTCGTCGCGTTTTAATGCACCGCAAACTTTTGCCAGACTTTGCTGCCTTAGGATAGGCGATGCGGTTTTATCAGACGGCCACGGAGCGCAAACAGAGGAGCTGCGCGAAGATACTTCTTGACCTGGACTTATTTGATCAGAGGATCAGATACGGCTTTCCGGGAGAGCAGACACACATACACACACTTGCAGACAGCGGCACCATCAGAAGTAAAAGTTGGACTGAAAGTGCACATTAAGTAAAGCAAACTGATGCGCGTAAGAAAGGATGCCAGCCAGGCGTGGCTTGTGTCTGAATATCCAATGTGAGAATGCGTGGGGAGTATGTATATAATAGAGTCTTTCTATTTGATAAACACAGATATCAAACTCATGATTACAGCAAAGTACTATCAATAAACTGAGAGGACTCCGCTGATTTGGAGGAGCACGGCGCGCTGCATGGTACGCTTTTGGCGTGCATGGACCGGACTTCTGTAAACTTTTCTCCCTCCTGAATTTACCAACTACATCCCAAATGCCTTCGCTTAATTTGACAGCTGTGCATACAATGGCAGAAGTCGGGAGTTTTCTGGGGACACTCGACTTGGATTTACAAAGCTTTCCTTCGGTGGGGACTATGCCCGTACCGGAGTCCCCTGTAGGGCTAAATGAGCGACTGGGGCAGATTGAAGGCAGGCTGCAGCGGGGGTCTCCGACAGATTTCGGCCACCTCAAAGGGATCTTGAGGCGGCGGCAGCTCTACTGCAGGACCGGCTTTCAGCTAGAGATATTCCCCAATGGGACTGTGCATGGGACAAGACAGGACCACAGCAGATTTGGTGAGCATTTCTTTAATCTTTAATTCTCTTTTCTATTTTTTTTTTATTTTGTTGTTGATAGAGTTTCATTTTAATCTGTTCAATTTGTATCTCTTGCTTCACAGAACCACGTTTTATTCTTTTCTTTTTTAGTATCAGAACACTAACTAAAAAGAGGGTGAACTCCCCCCCCCCTAATCTTGAGGCAGGGGCCGTTGCATGTATTATATGGTTTGCTGGCAAAGAAGAAGTTTAATTAAAGCATCTTTTCCCCTGTCGCGCATCCCCGGTGAATACTCGTTCGTGCGTCACTGTCACCTGGCGCGCAGGCACACACCTTTTTCTGGCAATCCCCGCTGCGCGTGGGGCACAGGTGTCTCTAATCAGGCACAAACAAGCGGCGCGCGCGTGTCCTGTGGCAACAGCAACAACAAGCTCGCAGGTGCGCGCGTGGGTCTGAGGATTTTGCCTCATTAATAGACGTTATTTCACAGCAGGAAGCGCAGGTGTAAGTGATAACATAAAAATAAGAGTATTTAATTATTCTCGTTTCAGAGCCGTTTCTTTTTTTTCCCTGCACGCTGTCACCATGAGGTTTGTATCACCTGCAAAAAAAAAAAAAAGTCTCCAGTGGAAAAGCTGTGTGCGGCTCGTGGGAGAGCGACAGGCTAAACAAACGAGGTCAGAGGGCAGACTCGCACAGGTCTCTCGCCTCGTGTGCGCGCAGTCTTGTCACAGGTGCAGGCTGGGCGCGCTCGTTCGCGGAAAAAACGGAATAGCTCTAAAT
The DNA here is from genome assembly GCA_024447675.2 of Pterophyllum scalare. Lineage (NCBI taxonomy): Eukaryota > Metazoa > Chordata > Actinopteri > Cichliformes > Cichlidae > Pterophyllum > Pterophyllum scalare. Next base: position 212,759 of record JAMQGT020012161.1, read on the forward strand.
TAAAGCGTGACCACTGCGGAATTCACGGAAGGTTTAATGTTCAAACTCGAGCCAAAACAAGCCGGTTTAGAGAGATGGGTGGTCCGCGTGTTTGTTTCTGGCTTCACTTAGATTTAAAATGCAAAGGTCTTTGTCAGACATGCGTGGCTTTGATTAGAGGGATATGGGACACACCCCTCTGAAAAAAAAAACTTAGAAGGATCTTCTCTGTCATCCTCTGGCATCGGATGAAGTCGGAGAGATGGGGACCAGGTGTCTGTAAGCTGGCCTCTGCCAGTCAGCGCAGGCAGCTGGATCCTCTCTGACTAACCTCCGCATCACAACAGCCAGTGGCTTTTAATTTTACCAGTTGTTTCCCGGCCTTTGATGTAGATGCTCACTTTACTTTAACTTCCTCCAAGTCAGCGGTTCACTAAACCAGTTACCCACATCTCAGTTTCATAAAAGTGACTTCACAGCCTGCGGGGGAAGTCCCAAAGACAGGATGAACGCATTTATAGACGAGCTATTACGATGGAGCAGAATGATAGTGTTCGTAGGTAGGATTAAAAGGAGAGACAGCCCTGTGGTTATTGAATGGCCTTAAAACAGCGATTTTTCAAATGAAGTCTGGAATAGCAGTACGACACTGACTTTTTCTCCTTAGGGGTGTTCACGCTAAGTTTGTGGGCTCCTCTGATCAGTTTCCACGTTATGCGTTTGACCTCAGGTATCCTGGAGTTCATAAGTCTAGCAGTGGGTCTGGTGAGCATCAGAGGGGTGGACGCTGGACTCTACCTCGGCATGAATGAGAAAGGAGAGCTCTATGGGTCGGTGAGTCAAAAACCCCTCCTTTCTTTTACCCCCCCCCCAACATATGTCAGTACAGAGCTATCAGAAAGTTTATCAAGGTTCCCATACCACAGTCAGACAAAACAAGTATGTTTCCTATTACTTATACTTGTTTTCTGTGTGAAGGGAGTCAAGGAAAAATAAGCTTTCAGAGAGAAACCCGACCACTTCATTTAGTTTTGAGATATGCAGAAATATTTACATATTTTCCCAAAGTGGAGACAGGAAGGGCTGACGTTACTTTGGATGTGAGCTGTGTGAGAATTTGTTTGAGATCGTGTTTCTCTGTGCTCGAGTTTGACCTGCAGTGGTATAAATAATATGGAGGAGAAAGATTTTGGTAGTTTTTCAAGGGCTTCACTTCTTTTTAACATCGTTGCCGACTTTCTTTTGCATGCGGTGCATACCTGCAATCAGAGGGAGAGGAAAGGGAAGAGAGAAAGACAATGAAGGGGAAGTATGTGAGGCTTTACCTGTATCAGGTGTCCCAGGGCATTACCTGAGGGCCTCTCAGGGCTCAGGCCCCCCACCCCCCCGGAACATTGCGAACAGAGGCTACTTTTAAGCACAGCCATTATGTGGAAAGTGCAGATATTGTTACTGCATGCTATCAGAGTCTGGCTCCCATCCTGGAGCTTTGACCCAGGGGAGGAGGGGGCAGATGGTGGTGGTGGGAGGTGGTGATTTGGGGGGTTGGGGGTAATTGCACACCTGACTGAGTCACCTGACTGACAGAGGGAGCCATGTAGACATGTCTGTCTGAATCTGAGCGGCCAGGAGGTGAAGGGAGGGGGGAGGATAGCAGGTAAAAGGGTGCTTCCGTCCAACAACCACCAGACCTTGAAGAGCTTTTGATCCGATGAGGTTTGCGTGCGTGTGTGTGTGTGTATTAGGATGGAGCTGGCCCAGTCATGTGCCCTCTGGGCTGTGTTTACAGACAACAGTTTCACCACACAGCCACAGCCAAGCAGAGCCTGACAGCCAATCAACAAAATTGCTTCTGGAATAAAACACAGCAGTCTCGCACAAAGGCTTGTGAGTGTGTTAAAGGCAGAGAATGACAAATATTTTGTGTTCTGTAGATGTGTTTTCTGCCACAAAAAAAAAAAAAAGAGTGAGCGAACACTCAAAAGTGGTCCTCTGCCGATACCCTATCACTGCACAGGGTCCGACTCTCTTATAGACCAGCAGAGGCTGACTGGTCTTGGCAGGAAAGCAGCTCAAACCCTGATGTCTCTTATTGTTCCCACACACTCACTCAGCCAGCATGCTCTCACCTGCTGAACCCACAGCCATCGCTCATGCTGTTCTGTCAGTGAAGGCTGAAGCTTTGAAATCTGCTCTGTGCGTGTGTGTGTGTGTGTGTGTGTGTGTGTGTGTGTGTGTGTGTGTAGAGAGAGAGAGAATATTGGGGGGGTGTCTGCTTGCTGTTCTCGTTGCATCACAGGGAGGGAAATAATTCTGTGCACAACGAGAGGTTAACAGATCTGTGGAGTGAGTGTGGAGCGTAAAAGTGAAAAGCCCCTCATAATGACTTCCCTTCTGTCATAATGAGCACCTGCCTAAATGGGTTTCCACTGGTTCATTTCCACTTCTAAGTGCAATCCAATCTGGATGCGAGGCTGCATCACCCAGCTCATTCTTTGCTGCATTTAGTTTTTTATTCTTTAATGTTGCAAATGCTTAAATCTGTTGTTTTCTCTCCTGCAGAAGAAGCTGACAGCAGAATGTGTGTTCAGGGAGCAGTTTGAGGAGAACTGGTACAACACCTACGCTTCAACTCTGTACAAGCACACGGACACGGGGCGCTTCTACTACGTAGCTTTAAACAAGGACGGCTCGCCCAGGGAGGGCGGCAGGACTAAAAAACACCAGAAGCTCACCCACTTCTTACCCCGGCCAGTGGAGATTGAAAAGATCCCTCAGGAATACAGGGACTTATTCCAATACAGGTGACCAGTGCTTACGCTGGGAGAACTGGTTGTTTGGAAGGAACAGAGATTAAAAAACAAAACAAAAAAACCCCACAAAAACACAAAAAATCAAAGAAAAAGAAAAAAAAAGAAGTGTGGATATTTTGGACCTGTTACAGAACTGTTTACCTTCATCTCCCCTCTGAGGTTACTGCACCTCAGCCCGCTGCCAACAGCATTGACACAAACATTGTTCCTGGATGTCACGTCTTTGCATCTGCAGCGGACTTCAGGCAGGAGATCAAACTTTGTTATAAACCCACTGCTATCACGGACAAAGGAGACCCTCATGACTGCCCAGCTGTGGGTGAATCAGGAAAATCAAATCAGGTGCCATGTTTTCTCTGCAGAGGTTCATGTGTAGACGCTGAACAGGCTGAAGAGTCGTGGCTCTTGACGATTTTGAGCAGCACCAAGCTGGCGGGAGAAGAAATGATCGGTTGTCCACGAGAAGTGACTTTCAGGAGCTAAGGACATAAAGCACCGCACATGTCACAATGTGCACAAAGCTATGTGACATTAAATGGAAAAGAGAGCGAAGGCACATTCCACATATACAGCAGAGACGTGCAAACTTTGTGCTGCGTGCTTGTTGAGCGGTAGTTTGGGATGCGCGATAAGAGTGTCTTTGAGTTAGTTACAAGGCAAACTGGAGTTTTATTAGGTTTTCTTTCAAATAAAAAGAGAGGATGGGAATAACAGCTCTATGATGACGCTGGGATCAGTTGAACTGCACTTACTGCGCACCCCAGCTTCACGCTCACTTGGTCTGAGTTTAAATACCGCATTGAAATCAGACGAAAAGCTGCAGAAATTATATGCAAAATCAAGCAATTAAGCTTGGGCTAAAAGCACTTCTCTGACTGCGAAGACTAAGCAATGGTTTTTTTAAAAGGATGACTTGTAATGTTCAGAGTGTTGGGAACATTATTAAAAATGCAAGCAGCTGAGGTGTACATATGGGTGTTCCTATTTATGAGCTGTACAATATATTTATTTTCTACATATAAAATATAAATGTAAATCTATATATTTATTTATTGCAAAGACTTTATTTTGTAATGAACTTGAAGTTATCTGGACTGCAGATTCTACTGAATTGACCCTCCCCCCAAAAAAAGCAAACAAAAAATGAAGAACTGCAATGAAACGTGACAATAAAATTGTCCTGCTATTGAGACGTCATTGTGAGAGACCATTTTTGCTTGCATTAAAATCTGTACCAATTAAAACCAGATATGACACGTGTGAATGTTGCATGTCTTTCCTGTGATTTCAGCCGCTTCCATCAGCACGGCGCGACAAGTGGCATTTGTTGAGTGTAAAATATCTCACTTTCAGATGGATTGCTGTAACATTTTATCACTTTAACATATTTTCACCTTTATTTATTTCACAGTAATGCCTACATTTTGCTAGGCTGTCCAAAAGACAGTGAATATTAGGTTAAAAAAAAAACATAACAGCAGATTCTTTCCCATACCAATTTGCCCTCATAAAGCCCTGACCAAGTGAGGGTTACATTATCAAGTAATGTGCAGAGGCTCTCTCTGTCTCCATGAGGTCTTAGCCAGCTCACATCCACCATACAAAATCAGATTCCTTATGCAACTGGATCCCTAATTGGCTTTACACATCAGTGTGGATTAAGAGCAGTGATTGGTTGTTCACTGCAGGGGCCTCACAGACTCTAAGTCTGGTCTACAGCGGGTCTTTTCAACGGACAGAAACAGCTGCGTGTGCCGCGCAGAGAACCAGCGGGAATGTGCTGCAGACCTGGAGTGGTGGTTCTGGAGTTAAGTGAGGATGGGATCAACATTTCAACATCTGCAATAGTTGTAATGTTTCTCCACTGGCAGATATCTGTAAGCTGGGAGAGCAGAGCTCCCCTGGGGGGAGGGAATGGAAAAGTCAAAGACATGCAGGGGAAAACCCTGGCAGGCTGAGAAATGAAAACAATACCGGCAGAGGGAAAAATAGATGAAAGATTGAAGGGAGAAGAGAGTGGGACAAAAGGCACTTTGCTGTGGGTGTGAAATACAGGGACACCGCATCAGGATGAATCAGGGTCCCAGCTGTTTAAGGAATAGTCGTAAATTTTGGGAAATGATTTGCCCTCTTGCCAAGAATAAGTTAAGACGACTAATACTGCTTTTATATCTGGCATAAATAGGAAGCTGAAGCCAGGAGACAGTTAGCTTAGCTTAGCATAAAGCCAGCAAATTTGCCTCCTGGTCAAAAGCTCACTAGTTGACATCTTACAACATCTTCAACCTAATGAGTCCACCACCACCTTTCTAGTGTTTCTGCTGTGATAAGCTGAGGTAAGTAGCTGCTGCTGTGGGGTCAGATTTACAGTACTGTGCAAAAGTCTTGACCCACCCCCTCATTTCTTTGTATTTTGCTTCCAAGGATCTGGACTTAAAAAAATAAATAAAGTGGCCTTGAGCAATAGTTCTCCAGGTTTTCTGAAGGTCTTTCCAAGTTTTTCTTTAACCATTGGCTGCTTTTTCACTCATTTCCACTCCAGTCCTTCTTCCTCACCATTTTCAGAGGGATGTTTTTTTGTTAAGCCAGTTGACACTGACCTGTGAATCATTCAAGCATAAAAAGGCACCTAACTCAAGGGACGATCCAGTTTTGTTTTTGTTTCTTTTTATATGCACATAACAGACAACAAAGTATTAATTTTAAATTGTATATTTAGGCACTTTGTTACTAGCAGCCTGTCACAAAGACACATTTTTGTTGAATGATCCCAACCACAATGTCAAAGATGACAGTCTGACAGGGATAAAAGTGTTTCTGCACCAAAGTGATTCCTAAAGAGCTATCGCATGGTGTGCCGTGCGACTTCAAATAAATCTGAGGAAAGTCTGAAAGTCAAATCCTCAGGTCTGATGGAGAGATTGCGTTTTGGTTCAAATTGTCATCACTGTGCACAGGAGGTCAGGAGAGAGGTGCAACAGTGAGTGTCTACAGCCATCTGTAAAACACAGTGGAGGACCTGTCAGGGTTTGGAGCTGCATTTCAGCTAGTGGTGTTGAGATCTTGTCAAAATTGATGGACTCATGGACACAGAAAAGTGCCATCAGATTTTGATCCACCATACAGTAACATCTGGAAAGTGTCTGATTGGCAGCAGCTTAATTTTTGAGGATGACAATGATCCCAAACACACTGCCAATGCAGTAAAAGCATACCTGGATATAAAAAAACACAATAAAATACTATCAGACATGGATTGGCCTCCCCAGAGCCCGGACCTCAACACCATTGAAGCAGTGTTGGATAATCCTGACAAAGAACAGAACTAAGGGCAGCCAACATCCAAAAGAAGAGCTTTGAATGTCCTTCAAGAAGCCTGGAGAACTGTTCCTGAAGTCAACTTAAAGAAATTACAAGAAAGCTGCCTCAGAGCATTCAGACTGCATTTTTTCTGTATTTCCATTTATGGTCACACATGTTTCAGTACATCACTGCACCCATTTTCCTAACAAAATATAAAGAAATGATGGGTGGCCCATGATTTCCTGCACAGTACTCTACCATAGACGAACACAAGCAGTACCAATCCCCCTAAACTAACACTTGGCAGGAAAGCAAACAAGTGCTTTACAAAATATAATCAAAATAATTTCCTGCCTATTAGTTATGCAGTTATTTGATGTGTATTATTCCCCATCAGTCTCCACCCAATTTCTCCCATCTAATAAGGCATAAAAATGCAACAATCATCAAGGTAGAGCTCAGCGGGATCAAATAAGCAACCAGCATTCCTCTTTATAAACACAGCGAGGTAAATCAGTGATAAGTATTTCAATCCCTAAAAACAAAACCACTCCCAACGCATGTGCCGGTTATCCTTTTGGTCACTTTATTAAATGTTATATTAAATACTTATCAAGATAATAGCAGATCAGATTCATGGCAAATCGTGTTGGTGTATTTGCTAACGTAAGAACATTCTTAGACAAGGGCGAAAAACTTTCTACATTTATGAAATACACCTTGTGCAAACACAGGAGTCAATCAGAGACGGCGGGCGTCTCTCCGTGAGAAATGTTCCTCATGTTCAACAGTTACACCAGTTTAAGCATTTAGAAGCAAGAATGTGCCAAAGTAGAATACAAGTAGTCTGGGGGCCTGCCGGGTGAGACTACAGTGTCCAGGAGAGCATTTCTCACAAAGCAGAGTACACAAATCAGCCAGGTATAATAAGATTTCCAGTCTTTACTCTTTCTGTCAATCCCATCTGCAAACCAATATTTCAAGCACTGAAAGACAAGTAAGAGGGTAAAGTTTGGGCCCCTGCGACACCTGGCTGAACCGGCTCTGCTTTGTGAGGCCCAGTCGCTCACCCCAGCCTCGGGATCAACACAAGTGGAACATAATGAATGAGACGCACGGTGCTATGCTAGACAACACGTGACAATGAGGATGATGTTACAAAAATGTCATAGGAACTGGCAGGCAGTTTTGAACAACACAAGCATTCCGTTAGCATGTTCAGCGACAACTAATGTAAACACTTAAAAGCTTAATAGAAAAGATTCTCAACAAACCTCATATCTTTACAGCTTTTTTTGTTTTGTTTTTTTAGGAAATTAATATAAGGCCATCATTTTTTTTCAAGATTTTTTGTCCCCACCCCCCACCCCTCACAATTTTCCTTGTTTTATTGGTTTCTCCCATCTTCCAAAAAAAAAAAAAAAAAGGGGGAAAATTTTTTTTAAAAAGCAAGACTTGCAGCATCAAGAGCTGTCTGCTTTGTTAGATAATGGTGGAGGAATCTACTGGAATTCATCATCATGTAGCGCTTTACATAATAGAGTCCTGTCATCAACAATACTGGTCCCACTCAGGTGTAGTTAGGCATTTAAAACCGTATAAAAAACTGAGCTGGAAATAATAAGGAAACCCTTTTTTAAGGGGAAACAACACAATGCTTAAAAGCATTGGGGGAAATTTTAAATACATGAAAAATGAAGATATAGAACTTGAATAACATTAAGGCGGTATATACATTTTTTTTCTCCTGTTGAAATTCCTAACAGACATTTCACAGAGTCATTTATACATTACATCCTCTCAGTGAATTACATAATAAAGCACTGAGAGTCTCTCCACTTGAGGCTCCAGGGGACAGCAGTCCAGTCTCAAAACTACTCCGCCCTCTGATTGGTGCACCGGTGTGTTTTGAGCTCTGAGGGGGTCTCGCAGTGTAGAGAACTGGGCCTCGCTGGGACTGGGCCACTGGGGGCTGGACAGCTAAGTGGAGGTGGGGGGTGGGGGGGTGAGAAAGAGTCATTTTGACCTACAGGCCCTTGGAGGGGCCAGGATTCTTGCCCATGCCCTGATGGCCGCCCAGGCCGTGGAGCTGTTGGTAAAGAGTGAGCAGGTCCATCTGACTGAGCCCGCCAGCTCCCATCATGCCGTTCTGCAGGGCCAGCTGGTTCAGGTAGCTGGCCTGGTTGGCAATGGCCAGCTGCTGCTCCTGCACCTTCCTGTTGGTAATCAGCTTCTGCACGAACATCATCAGCTGCAGCACACAGACGTTCAATATTAGCACACAACTAACTAAGGGCTAAATAATTAAAGAAAACAATTAAAGATAAAAGAGCTATTTGATCTCTTAGGGTTAAATGATAAAATTTATATAAAGAAATGTCCTAGTTAAAACCCAAATGAACAGCTAACATTAGAGGTCACATATAGTGGTGTCTCTGAGACATAGTCAAGGCTAAACCAGAGCTTTTAAGGGGTCGAAACCGCGTCATGCTTTCATAGACAGACAGTAAACACAGATACTAATCCCACAGTTTTTTAGCTGATGCAGGTAAACTGATCTAGCAAGCTCAGTACAATCCGCTGTGATGCAGTGAAACTGTTGCCCTTTATAGGTCTTTTGACTGTTCTGAACAGCTAATCAACATGTTTCTACCTGCTTGGTCATAATATCCACAGTACAAACCAATTTATCAATGTGCAAATTATCTTGTTTACGCGCCATCAATAAACTAATGAAATGAAATTATTACATGTAGACTTTCACCACAGTATTTTTTTTTTTTAGTTTTTAGTTTTCAGAAGGGAGAAGAAAAAAAATTCAGCTATCAGTTCTGACTCGTATCCAGAGCAGCTCTTACCGACTGCTGCCTGGTGAGGACATCCCTGTAGATGGCTTCCCTGCGCTTGAGCTCCAGCTCCACACTGGCCTGTCGCCCCAGAGCAACAGCCTGGACCTGGCTCTCTGTGAGCGCCGGGTTCTCTTTCCACTGTGGTGAGAGGTAACAGTCAGCAAGTTAACTACCATTAGAACATGCAGTGAATCTTGCTGGAAAGCAATTTAAAGAGACACTCACGGCTCTGCTGATTATATCTTCCAGTGGCTCCCGTGATAAAGATTTCAAAGCGTTTGTAGCTTCAATGACTTTCTGTCGCCCCTGGTTTATGAGTTCCTGAAGAGATTTGGGGGGGGGGGGAGAGAGTAAAACAATTTAAAAGATGCCAGATATGTATGATAATCTCTAAAATGTGCATTGTCAAAAGGTATCACCTTAGTGACAAACCCACGGTGAATTATCTCCATCTGTGTGGCTCCACAGAAATTCTTTTAGCTTATTATTTGGTTTTTTACAGCCTGCACATTTACTGTAATGTTGAGTCTCACCATTTCCAGCAAGTACCAAAAAATAAATAAATAAAAGAATAGAAAGAAAAAGCTGTAACTGATTAGCCCTGCCCAGCACCAAACAGCACACAGATAATATTAGCGACTGTCTAATGCATTAGTAAAAGTCAAAAGTAGTCTAAATATTAGGTTTACGTTAATCGGATGGCCTGATATATGAGTGCAAATAAATGCTTATCCTGCTGTGAAAGCAGACGACGTGTCAGCAAAAATCCCTTTTGACCTCCAAAATCCATTTGTCAGTCTGCTGCAGAGGCACATGTGATTATTAGAATTTATAAAGACAGCATATTGTATTTTTTAAAACATTATTTTATCACTGGAGGGTGAAAAAAAGTTGCTGTGTATTAACAGCTGCTACCTAAACAGAGGTAGAGGTTGAGCGGCGTGGGGCAGAGTTGGGCCCAACCGCCACTAGACTGCTGTCACAATTAGCTGTGGGGTCTGAGGAATGTGGGTCACCATGCCACGGAGGGGGAAGGAGCGGGATGGGTGTGAGGCAGCAGTGGGGGACATGTGGAGCTCATTACTTACCTCCAGCTGCGGGTTGGACATGGAGGCCAAAGCTGCCATGTTGTATGAGAAGTAGCTGGGGCTGCCCATGTCCGTGTGAGTGTATGACGTCTGGTAGTTGGTCCTCATGGACAGACCCTGAGAGATGAAAGACAAGAGGAAGAGACGGAGGGAGGAGGGAGAGATCACAGGCCAATTATGCAGGTGTTAAGAGCCACTGAGGGCATGATGGGGAAAAACTGTAAATAATAACTGCTGCTGACGAGAGACGACAATTCGCTTTGCCTGTCAGCTTCAAGTTGCATGGTGACTGGATGAGCTCTTCATGTCATACTGAGCTGTGTTCATGAAGCTTTCATATCTACATAAATAACTCCAAAAGCAACAAGCTGTCCTACATCAGCCTGCTCCTGTGGTATTAAAAATGTGTGTGAAAGTAGTGACCTGAAGTAAACAGTCTCGTCCCAGTAAAGGCCGGCAGGATGCCGATGTTTGTATGTAATTGAGTCTCTGCTGCAGATGGTTTCCCCGTGCCCTGTAATCTGGCCATCCGGTATGTGAGGGGTGTGTGTGTGTGTATGTTTGGGTGTGTGTTGGGGGCCAGCGGGGATATTTGGACCTGGTCTGAGACAGGTGTGCAAACCTAAACAGTGCAAAACTCTCAACAAGCATGAATCCACACACACACACCCTCTTGAACTTCAGCAGCATCCTGCGATGCTCTGCAGCTTTCATACATTTTCACACAGATGGAAACAAAATCTAGGCTTCGTTTCCAAAATTCAGTATCTGAAATCTAAATTTATGGCATCAGCCTCGTTAAGCTTTGTCCCAAGCTGAAGTCATCCCAGTGAGACCGAAGGCTCTTGGGTTCAATTTCGTTTTGGGCTCCGATCGCATTCTCACTTTTTCCCCCATTTCCCTGAGTTGCAAATGTGATATTCATACACGCAGCTTTTTCTAGCCACCACCAGGCCAAACCTTAAGTTGTGAAGACATTAGCAGAGGTTGGGTTACGTTCCAGTTGTTTCTCCTACAAAGCAGGGCGTACAACCTCTCGCAGATGATGGTGACCATTTCTGCTTCTTTGCCGAGACAGATTGAAGTGATGGGAACGGACTTAAAATCCTTAAATTTGACCTCACTCAATCTTTTTTTTTTTTTTCCCCCTTTACTGTGACTGGGAACCCTCTGTTCTCTTGAAAAGCAGAAGAGGCTCTAAGGGAAAATCAGCTTAAGACACAGAGGAGAGAGAGTGTGTTGGAAAAATAATCATTAGTGTGAATTAGAATCTAGGATTACACGGGGGGAAGAGGAGACCTGCTCTAGTTCAACATACACATCTCCAAATAAACCTCACTAATTGCCCCACAACAAAGTGAAGGAAGAGGAGGGGACAGGTGTGTACGTGTGTGTGTGAGTGAGAGAGAGAGTGAGTGTGAGTGAGAGAGAGAGGATAGGAGTCCCTAAACCTCTTTAGTCTTATAGTAAAGTAGTGCCGACACTGCTTAGACAGCCTCGGTGATTTGTATAGCAGCTCACTAGCCTGATGCTGGGCCAAAATGGCCATGAGTGGAGCAAGGGGGAGCCCCTGTCATCTGCTTACTCTAGGTGATGAAAGGATTATACAGATCCAACACTAACTCACGCATCTTGACAAAAGTGCAGCTCTCGCGCAGTTCACCTCACACTTTGATGTCAGCGTTTTGGAGAGTGACGGACACAATGCCTAAAGTGCTGAATGTGTGCTGATTTTGGATCTAGTGGATGTGCCAGTGTGCGTCTATATGTATGCATTTTTCACCCCGCCTACCTTTTTCTCTGCTTCATATTCAGCCCAAGCAGCCTTGCGGTCCTCCTCGCTCAAGGCCTCCTCCTCCTTGTGGTCCAGCAGGGAGTCGTGTTCATGGTAACATGCAATCTGGTCCTTATTGTTCTGCAGCATCTCAGCCAGGAAGGGATCCTACATCAAGGAAAGATGAGAACAAATATGGTCACGGTGGGTTTGAAATCATCATCATTAGAGGGGAAGGAAAGATTACGCTGGAGAACTCACAGACCTCCTGAGTATTAAAGGTTCCTCTATATTCAGACCACAAGTACAAATCCTTTTTTAATTACAGAAGATTTCATGTGATGTGCAAAGAATGCAGCAAGAATATCCATGAACAGAGGTACATATTTACTGGATCAAAACAATCTGTTTCTCAATAAAAATGTTCTGTGAGCTCCAAACAGCTTTTTTTTTTTTAATCTTTTGCTTAATTGGCAGATTTTCCACATTCACTCGACTTCCAAGACATTAACTTGTTACATTCAAAACTGATTGGGAGATAAAAACATGCATCATATGCTACAGTAATTTTAACCCCCCCCCCCAACACACACAGTTTTTGTGCCCTTCTGCTTTTATTTAATGACTTGTGATGTCTTCAGTCCTTATTTAAACTCAGCAACAACATCATCCACCTTACTTATAGTTATACCGATGACACAAATTTATTCTTATTATACAAATGTAGCCTTTTAACTGAGGTCATTTTACTTGGAAACAAAGTGGCTACACCAGATCCATCTTCCATATTTCACACAAAGTGTACATGGTTGTTTTATGCAGAAATGGACCATTAAGCATTAATAGAGGAAATGAGTAGCATCTGCATTTATGCCAGTACCATTACTATCTACCAGTTGCTTACACGCAGGTGATGCAGCTGTTGTCATCTTTGAGAATGAGAGTGCACACATCAAGAATGATGTCACAAATTGCTGGCACGCGATGCAGTTTCACATCATTTCAGTTTTGTCACCTGGGACTCGCAGCACAGCTGGCGTGGTCAGGTTGGAGGCATGTTTGTATGAGCGGGTCAGTATCTACATGCATTTCAGTGATTTATCAATGCAGTAGCATAAAGATTCCCACATGGCACATGAGGTGATTGCTGCCACCGCTTTGAGCAAACCTCTGGATCGTTTTGTTTCCTGTTTTGATTTCTTCCATTCCCATTTCAGCACTTTTTTCTGAGTTGCAGCATCTATTGTTTAGATGTCGACTGCAGCAAACTGAGCATGCCTCAAGTGTAAGTACAAATGGTTACAGGCTGATGTCAAAGTTTGGATAAGCATTGTCCAAAGATTAAGCGTAACAGCGGAATCAGCAACTTTCTATATCCTACAGCAGCCTGCAGAGGTTAACTTATGCAGGATTCATGATACTGTGTGTGTCTTTGTGTTTCTTCTGTATTTGGTTATTCAGAGCAAAGGATTCTGGGTATGCAACTTAAGCAGATGTGCCAGCATGCAGTCCTCCAAAAACTAACAGCGTGTAGTTTGGGATGGATGACACTCATGAATGCCAGTAGGCTAAAAAATGGACTTCAACAGGAAAAGGTGCAAGGAAATAAGGGGAAAAAAACCCCATCAAAGATTTTTAAAAAAGTGACAAAAGCACAGCAAGTGGCTGCAGTGGACACTTCTCATTGTTTTTAAAATCTGACTTCATTTATTTGTACGTTAACTCGGTCTTCTCTTGTGGCAGCGTGAAGGACCCTTAAAAGCTCAAGAGAAAAAGTAACCCACAGGACGGTAGGTCTACAGATTTTTGACACTGCCCCCTAGTGGGGCAGACAGTAAACAGCTCCAACATGTAGACAACAGTCTGCAAAGCTGCGCATAGGCTCTGGGTCACAGCAACACAAAACCATGTTGGTCCCTTTACCCAACTTTGACAGTGCTGTGCTGTGGCTAAAAGCTACAGACGGCACAATCTCAAATAAAAGTTAAATGCTTTGTTTTGATTGTGACTCACAGCGGCCGACAATGAATTTAACGTGGATACATTCTGCTGTACATCCACTCCCTAAACAGTGTGCATAAGTTATTCACTTAATGAGAAGTTAGAGTTAAGGGACTACAAAAAAAGAACATGAATGTGTGGTTACATGTGGCTTAGAAAAGTGCCAAACCTGATTTTTAACCACTGTGAAAGAAGAACAACAAAAATCAACATTTTAGCACTGTAAAAACAAAAAGGTTGCAGATGACAACTATTTGTCTCTACAGCACCTTGAATCTGCCTTTGTGTACAAAAAGTGCTTTATAAATAAAACCACCCTGCCTCTTTTGTAACCTAAAATGCAAAAACACCAACATGAAATTCAGACAGGAAGATATTTCACTGACAGCAGATTAACATGCTTTCAAATGTCAACACAAAAAGATAACGAAGGCCTGAACACAACTTTCAAGACGTGGGAAATTCAGTTCTGAGACCGTAATAAATAGATAAATAAATGTATTTTTTTTCAGCACGTGTTTTGCGGTTTCCACGGCTACACTGTTATTGAAAACAATACCTGTGAAAAATTAAATGTTGGGCCAGGCTTCGCTCACACAAGCATGGTTTAAATTACTCTGTGCAGCATGTTTGCTTTTCTTTGTCTCAACTTAGCTTTACATTAAACTGGAACCTTGCGATCTGGAGACGTCATACAGAAGTTGCATCATTTAACTCCACATGAGCCAATTCACAGAGGGGCTCGGTCCTCCTCCCCTGCTCTTCACTGTCTCAAGCTGAACAGTGACAATGAGTGTGAAGGTGCAAACAAAATTAATCAGATATCATTAGCAATAAAGCAAAGGGAGTTAAAAATGTAAACAGAAACATTTAACTATGAAATTAAGACTGATTGCAACCCTTTATCAAAAACAGAAAAAGAGCAGCAAGAAAAACCACCATTTTCAAGGCCTCCACAACTACAGAGTAAAAAAAAACAAAAAACAAATAAAAAACAAACATACAGGTGGCTGAAACAGGTAGAAGCAGACTGAGACAACACAGTTCCTCAGCCGCACACACCACAGCCTCCAACACTTGGATCCTGAACCCGATTGTGCTCCTTATTGACATGTGTTTATGTTTCCCAGCCATCACACTCAATCAGGACAAAACCAGGCCACCCCTGAACAACCAGACATTTTAGAGCGGCGGCACAGGCAGCGATTCAACTGCTGCTTTACTCTCTAATTAGGACATAAAAGCACAGAAGAGCCAGTTGGTCTGACTCGGATAAAAGGCACCCATCATGGTTTGTTCTGCCAAAATAAGTCAGCATGAGGTCAAATAAAGGTCACACTCAAGGCCAGCACGAACACTTGGGATGCAGTGTGCACGTCCCTGACAGCAGTATTTTACTGATTTTAAACACCAAACTGAATCTAGTGGTAAAAACAGTTCCAGTGGTTAATAAATTAATAAATCCAAAAGCTTTGCGACTCGCCTGCTGGCTTGTCTGGAGGAGAGAAAGGTAGCAACAGGTACAAAGTTCCCAACAACTGCTAACAGCTTCATATCAGTCATTAAAATTAAAGGAAAAAAAATCCACACCGCGGTTCCTCCCCTCAAAACAAATATTATAAAAACTTTATTAAAGAGAAAACATAATTTTTGAATTTCTTTGTGTTTGCTGTTTTTTCTGTTAGAAGACAGTTTAGGTGATTTGTAGAGGGGAAAAAGCCACCATCTGAGCGTGTAGAAAATGTGTGGTGTTTTTATTCAAATGCATGAAAGGGGAGCATTTTTGATGGCTGCCCAAGTAACGGGTCAGTGGAGCTGCAGGTCAAATGACAGTACAGAGGCTCCCACTGGAACATAGTGCATTCTGGGATACCAAAGTAATCCCTACCAGCAATGGCTCCGGGGTGGTCTGGTCCATCTCCCATCCTAATCCTAGTGCTGTGTGTGCGTGTATCCTGAGGCGGCCTTAATGACTGTAGGTAACTTGACCTACCCTATTGTCATCCGTATGGAGCTGCATGGGGAAGACTATCACTTTACTGCAGGGGGAAGAGAGAAGGCAAAAGACGCCGGGTGGGCAGATGCTCAGAGAAGGTGGAATCAGCCAACTCAACTCCATTTGAATGTTTCTGCCTTTTTGAGAAAAAAAATAATATGGGGAGACATTTGGTATACATTTGCACAGATAAAGCACTGGAGATGGCACGTAATGCTTGCAGGCAATCTTGAGACTTTCTTCAGTTTAGAAAAAGATCTCCAACAACTCCATCTTAAGAAGATTCTGATAATCATCTGTTTCAAATCCAACCAGCACTTTAGCGCAGGAAGAGCCTCTGTAAAAGTGACATTAGTGTAAAGCAAACTGAAACACTTTGCTTCAATTAACATGCAAACCAGTACCTGGATAAGAACTGGTCTACTTCGCAAACAAGGCTTCCACTAAATCTACTAATGTATGAAAACCTTCCCATTCTCCCCCTCAATAGAACAAGACATGCCCCCTTTAAACCAAATTCTTGTGCATGTATAAAAATAGCTCTCCTGCCAACAGTTCATTAATGATGTAAAGGAGTTTTCAACTGCCGCAGCCTCACACATCACAAAGATGAAAACTTGGGAGTCCATGTAAGTGGGCCTCATGTACACTTTACTACTTGGCACAAGAGTCTACATGTACGGTTACCAACTGATTTTAGGTGGCGCTTAACTGTAAAAAGGTATGACGCCATTACAGAGCTGTCTGCACAACAGGCAAGATTTTTTTGGCCACGTTATTAAACACGTTCTGAAACTGAGAACATTTTCAACCATGTCGGCTCAATTTCCCGCATCCTAAACGATCAGTTAATGTGTTGACAATGAGGTTTATATTATTTCTGTCATTGCCACAATTGTAAACTTCCACCAAGCCATAAAATAGCATGATGGAACAAAAGACTTAAAAGTAGACTTAACATAAAAAAAAAGGGAAAAAAAGAAGCAAGATTGAAGAAATTCTCAGTGATTTGGTTACAAAAAACAATTCCCAAGTTGTCAAGGAGTGTTTGAATGCATTGGTATGGCTGTGTGTGTGCCAGAAACTGCTTTTGACACACAGGTGCATCAACCATAGCAACCAAGGGGCCTAAAGCAGGATCACGGCACCAGGAATGTGGACGTCTGAGATATCTGTAATGCCTAAACATTCAATCCAGTCAAAACTCTCTCCACCAGCTGCACGCCAATGATACACGACTCTACTGGCCTGTTCTAAACAGTTTCTTGGAAGACATGCACTCAACTACAGCCTTTGTGCCTGAAATCAGGAGGCCATCCCTGCCCTTAAAACCATGCTGTCTTTATACCCTCTGGGGTCTGAACACAAGTCAAAGGGTTTATCTAGCTGTCAGTCAATTAACAAAGAAACAAAAATCATGCATTTCATAAAAGGCTAAAAAAAGACAATAAACATGCCACATTCCAATAAAAACAAGCCTCAGCTAGCAGCAGTGGGGTGGGGGTGGGGATGATATAGTAGTTCTGCAACGGCTTGCAACAAGAGACAGCCAGCTGGAGCTGAGGGTTGATTGAGGGGGAGACGAGAATATGAAAATAGGAGTCAGTCTCTGAACAAGCTTGAGGTGAGAAACAGGCGGGAGAGAATGTGACAGACGAGAGGAAGCAGAGTGCTGCTCTTTTCAGATTCATTCACTGGCTCCAACGTCTGGCTTCAGTCAGAATAAAGATGCCAATGCACTTCAACAAAACGGCTTGCAGGTTAGTCAAACAGGTTCGGTCTCGAAGTCTAGACCACATCAACTTTGTGCCACTTCACACAGTAAGCTGTGCAGCCATTAAAAATCAAGTGCAACTATGACTGACTGATCAGTCTCAAATAAGTCACTTTACTACAAGCCTATTTTGATAGATGAATATTCTGCCCATTGACTAGCAACGCAACTTCAACGCCACACTAAAAACAAAATTTATCATTTCCTGTACATACACCTACTCTAAAGCAACCATACACAGAAAGAGTCATCATAGAAAAGATAAACAAGTCAGTGTCTATAAATGTGATCCCAGCCAACCAAAATACAGCAACAGAGGTCTGATGATGCCTCTTGCTTTTTCCCCACCTGCAACCACTTAATTTCTTGCTGTAACTATAATTAATGCTCTCTCCACATCCAATACAAGCTCGTGCATGTTTTCTGAAAGCAGACAAAAAGCATTTTGGGAAGTAAAAGAAACCGTTTACCCAAGGAGAGACAGGAATGAGGGCAGGTAATCTACAACAGCAGCATCACAAAAAAAACTCCTGTAAACTACTGATCATTCAAGTAATGCTTAGAGTATTTAAGGGAGATTTTTCCCTTTAAAGTCAAAGTAACTTCCTACCCCTAATGAGACAAGCATGGTGTGCTTTATAGCTCCAGTCTGCTCCTGTGTACACTGTAGTTTGAGTGCAGCCTGCCCACGGCCTTTCAGCGTTCCTGACAGAGCCTAATGACCACTGTAGCCATGACCTGCTGAGAGCACGCCAGCCGGACCGAGAGAGTACAATGGAGAGAGCACATCTGCAGAAAATGCTGGAGACCTGTATAAAAACTGTTCAAAGACTACCAGCATAACTTCAAGTACAAGTGGTAGCATGTTAGATGGAAGTGTGTGATGAACAGGAAGTAGACAAGAGTGTCTCAGAGTAATGGGTGGAGAGTAAAAATCTCATGTCTGGGCTGCAAGGACCTTCTTTGTCATTAGCGGGAAGTACGCCTGCTTCCTTTGTCTCCAATTAGTTTTTCTGAAGACCAGAGAGAGACATCTTTAAGAGAGGGGTTTAAATAATGACCCTTCATCATGCAGGGGGAGGCCAGAGGGAGAAAAAAGAAAAACAACTTTACTCAGATCGCTTTGAACATTTGGAGGCAGAATGGCAAGTCATAGCAACAGATGGTCGCAAAGATGGCAGAGAAAATAAATGGCATGGATGGAAGAGATAGTGGGAACACGAGTAAGAAGATTTGGGGGAGAAAAGTGCAACTAAAGGTACGGTATGAGGGGGTATGAGGTAAGGGCAGCTAAAATGACAGTTAAACCTGTAGTGCCTTTTCCCCCTGAAATAATAGTTTTACAGAAGCAAAAAAAACAAAAAAAAAAAAGATCAGCTTGTCTGTGACCCAAGTCTCAAAGCAATACATCTTCAGTGAGTGGAAAAAAAAAAACAAAAAAAAACCAAAACTGTATTTTGTAGTGTGAAGAAATGGGGAGAGAAAGTACAAACTCTCTTTCTCTATGGAGTTTTGTTGGCTGAAAATGATGGAGGGTGTCTGACTCATCTTCACATCATTCCAGATGGCAAATTCCTTCCATAATACTGCAGTCCTGCTGCCACATCATAGTTAACCCCTTGGCCAAAACAGGTCGGCTTTATAAGAGCTTGTCAGCTTCTCCGTCTTTAATACTGTGTCGTATAAATGTCACTGGGCTCATTAAAGATCATACACATCTAACAGGCCGCAGCTCAATGAACACATCTTTCCTCTTCAGATCTCCAACTGTGCTCTGCTGCACTCTAAGTAGGCTACTCTGGGTTTAGGGGAATATGGATGGTAGGAGAAATTATATCAGCTGCTCACTGAGGGGGATTCACACAGTACTGCTACCTGTTAATACTGTTAAGGTGCAAAATTTTCTATCAGTGCCAATATTAAAACAGATTTTCCATAAAGGTGAACTGGAAGGCCTTTTGTCCAATGAAAGGGCAAACGAGCTATATATACAGTGCTTTTTTTTTTTTTTAATCCTTTCTGTTTACAAGTTTCTGCAGAGTAACCCAGGTCAAACCAAAACAAAGAGGTAAAACCACTTAAGAAACAGATCTGAATAAACCCAGAGAGTTCAAAAAAGGAATGAGGGGAAAAAGAAGGGGAGTAAATCAAAGATCAACGGAGAAGTAAAAAGCAGCAAGGAATGAATGAAAAAAAAGAGGAGTGCAGGTTTATAGCAGGGCAGCAGGAGTGTTGCAATGGGAAGACTATTTAGTAAATAGCAGTAAACAGACAGATCTGTGCAGCTGTGCTGGGCTGGATGGCCCATGTAAGGGCTGTGTTGTTATTAAACCCCAGGGGGCCTAAATAGTGACACTGCACCTGCATTAGGAAGAGAAGGGGCGAGGGCAGGATTATGAAAGGAAACAAGAAGAAAAAGAGAGATCCCAGAAAGGCTAAGCAGGATACAAGCTGGCATTGGGTTTAAATAACAGTTTATCACTGAAGTGCAAAACTTCAAAAGGAAGAACAAGCTACTCGCTGCAAGTATGGAAAAACAAGCTTGGCATTTATAATAGTATCCTGTGCCATGTTTGCTGAAGGGGGAAAAAAAAAAGAGACTATTTTACTACTGTTAATAGGTTTCAGCCTGCTTTTCAGCATTTCCTTTAAGGATCGTCTAAAGAAAAGCATGAATTCTCAGTCAGTGATTCATCAAAGCCCAATTACATGTCTGATTTATAGTCAATTTAACTTCTAAAAAGACACTTAGCTCAATACTGAAGCCCATCTTCTTGATCTGAATACACACAGTATATGCATGTTCACCTTAGGAAGCATGGGCGTGGCTTTCTTGCTCTTCTTCTCGGAGGGATCGTCCAGCAAGTCCGGCTCAAAGGTGTAAAGTTCGGCCAGCTCATTCATTGTAAAGTGCCTCTCAATCTGCTGCTGGTCCACAACCCGGAATGACAGAGACTGTTTGGTTACCTGCCGCTCATAAATCTTCTCCTCCATTGTGCCCTGAAATAGGAGAATGAAAGGAGAAGAACACACAACTAGAGGTTTACTTGAATGTCAAATGACTCATGAATCAGAAGTCTATCAGTATTATAGGCACATCACATCCCACCTATATTGGTTTATTACAGACACATCAATAGATGATTCAGCAAGAGTTGAGTAGTAATTATACTACACTTTAGTGAGTTTATCATCAATCTACTTCCTACTGAGGAGAAATAATCTTGAGAGAAAAAAAAGACATGATAAGAGTATATTGTAGTATGTAGCAGACTGAAAGGTAAGCACCATCTTATACTCACACTAGCTTTAGCTATCATGGGGCTGACTGACTCTGGTAGAGGTGTCTCATATTTCACCAAAATTCACATGTAAAATGGTCAGAGTGAAACCAAAACTCAAAGAGTGAGTGTCCCCCTTTCCTGACAACAAAGAGGGGGCGATCTGTATGTGATTATCTCTGCTATGAGTGAGAATGAAATCAGGCACACGGACTAAGCTGGTAGAGAACTTCATTTAAAAAACAAAACAAAACAAAAAACATGAAAACTGATATTCCAAAAAATGATTATCTAAACAGTCTAATATTTGTGTGCAGTGTTACCTGACTTACAGCACTGAATCTACATATTAAGATTCAATACTGTAAGCAAACAAACCTCCAACTCCCCAATCCATCTTTTACTCTCCTATGACAAATGTCGTTTCCTGCATCAGCCACTTAACTATCCATGTAACTACTGTCAGCCAATCAATACTGACCGACCAGCTGGTACTCCTGATTAATACCGGACTTTTTTTTTTTTTTTTAAACTATTAAAATCAATAATGGCTCCAAAAGTTCAATAGCAGCTCAGCTCTAGCTGAATGACCATGCCGGTCCAATTCGTTACTTGTTGACACTATGGGCATCAAATGAGTTGTTATACTTTAGTGCACACTTTAAAGGTTTCCTTGTTTCGCTGGTAAATGTTTTTGAGTCACAACTTATACAAAGCATCTTGCATTAAACTGTTTATGGACATGAAACACACCAACTACCTGTTTTCTTGTTATAAGAGGTTACTTTAATTGCAAATTGATTTTTTTTTTTTAAAGTTCACCTGAGCAAGGAACCTGTAGACGTAGACGGTCTTAACCTGCCCAAAGCGGTACACCCTGAAGATACTCTGAATGTCGTAGGATGGGTTCCAGGAGGCGTCAAAGATGATGACCCGATTTGCTGCCACCAGGTTGATGCCAAGTGAACCAGCTCTTGTCGAAATGAGAAACAAACGACCTCTGTATGAAAAAGGGAAAGAAGCATTAGTGACCATTATCTAACTCGTGATTGTATCCTGTATGACTTGAGATGTACAGCGAATGCTTAAAATCAGATCTTTTGCCAAGTCTGTGTCATAATTTTGCATTTTTCAAGACAGTGAAGACACGTCACCTTGTGTTACTGGTGTCATTAAACTCCTCGGCCCACTTTTTCCTGGTGGTGGCGTTGGTTGAGCCATCCAGACGGTAGTAGTCTATGTTCCTGTACCACTTGCCTTCACCTTCACAAACACGAGAGGAATGAAATCTGATTTGAAATCTTCCATCAACAGAAACTTCAAAAGCACATGTATCTGTGTCAATGCTGCCTTTCCCTTGTCAAAGGGACTTAGCTTGGGTATTAACAGGCAGCAGATAGATGGTTGTGTTGGTTAGAGGCCAGCCATGTTTAGCCTTCAAGATGGCCAACCCCACCCCTCCCACCAGCCTTCATAACCAACATTTCAGTATGTTTCCAAATTACGGCACTGTGATCTTTTCATTACAAATTACAAACCCTTGAGCAAACATTTTTTGTCGAATAAAAAGTCAAGGTCTAATCATTTTCAAAATGAAAGCAAAAACAGCTGCTGAAGTTTAATTAGGAACATGACCTTACACCAGCGGCAATGTGTATGTGTGTCTGTGTGTGTTTAAGGGTAATAGGCACACCAGCCTGTACAAGAATACATGTTGCATGTGGGTTGACTTATGAGTCTCAAACCTGCATTTCTATGGAAATACTTTATCCTTCTCCAAGGCTCATGTTAACATTTTTTTTTTTTTAAAATCTCACCCACAGTTTAGTTACTTTAAAACGCACAGTGCAAAACCACAAAAATTAACCTTGGGACAAAATGGAGCTCGCCAATGTCAGCTGTCTTATATTAAACATTTCTTGGTTAATTTTAGCACATCATAACAGTAAGAGGGCATAGGTTCATTTCTGAATAACAACATACAGTTATGCTATGTAATGTTTTAAATAAAAGTATCCCCAAAACATACCTTTGTATGGAGAAATTTTTTCTTCGTCTTTAGCTCTGCAAGCCAGCTCTAGGAAATCCTCAATCAGATCCAGGGAGATGAGTGACTGACTGAACACCAACCTGTGGACAAACACAAAGATACACTTTGCAGTACAACTGCAAACTGACAGAAAATGGCCAAAAAGGTTATACTTACACATAGTACAGACAGACTTACACTTTCTCGTCCACTTCCTCAGCCATGCGCAGGATCTCAAAAAGCAGCATCATCTTCCCTGAGTGCTCCAGGATCTCAGCGTCAGCCTCCATGACAAACTCCTTGTGCCAGTCAGCAGTGGGACTACCTGGTGCGGAGCCAGAGGGCCGAGCTGTTTGTAATACAGAGTTACAGATTAGTCTTCGTGCAGTCAGCAGTCTGACAACAAGTTCATAACAGACACTAAGCTTCCAAAGCTGAGCCTCACGATTACATGGTTTTCTCTTGTGTTACAGCTGCAAAACATGTGAGAAAATATTTTTAGTTTGTTTTAATGTGTCTATATACTCAATCAAGCCCTTAATGCTTGCTAATCTTTTCATGCATTTTAATTATTAGTCATCTCTAAAGGCACAGTTTTCAGAAGTCTTGTAAGTTTACTGTCTGCCACACTGTGAAACATGGATCTAATCAATGTATGACACTCACTTTCACGTGTGTAAGCTGTGATGAAGATGTTAAAAACAACTGTATATTAGGCTACATGTTACACAGCTGCAATTCCTTCCCCATTTCTCTGTATACTTTGTACTTGAGAAACACAATTTTCTGCTGCCACAATTCTACTACATCTGAAAATCCCACACTTTATTTTGCACATTATCCCACTATTTATGTAAAATAGTTGGGGGGTTTCTTAACATAGTGATGACAGTATTGTGCCTATCACGTCCATCATTTCATGCTGCATTCTGACTCAGAATTTTGTCCCAGACCATCTTTTGTTGCACAATTGTTACAGTTACCTTTAAACAACTCTCAGTATGATGTAGTACTGCTGCTGTACCACTGTGCCTTTGGAGTCACATGTCAAAGGTACATTATATGGACAAAGGTATTAGGTCACTTAATCCTTCAGTCCCATTACCAGAGATTTATAAAAAACAAGAACCAGTTACAAAACATTTGTGAAAGAATTGGCCATTCTAAAGAACGTGGTACTGTAATGGGATGGCACCACTGCAACAAGTCAGTTTGTGAAATTTCTTCCCTCCTAGCGGTATTACTGCAAAGTGGAAGTGTTTAAGAACTGGAGCAACTCAGCCACGAAGTAGCAGACAACAAAAAGTTACAGAGCGGGGTCGCTGAGTGCTGAGGTGCATTAAAGTCACCAACACTGGAGTTCCAAACCTCCTTCGGCACTAACATCAGCACAGAAACTGCTTCAATGCATGGGCTTCTACGGCAGAGTAGCTACAGCAAATGTGATGTGTAGCCGGCACAGTAGTTTAGTCCATATATTGCAGCTCCACAATTCTTTGAGTTCGAAGGTGAAGATTTTAGACTCTCCCGATTAAATCATGACCAGTCAGTCCACAAGACCCATTAGTAGAATTACAGCCTCACAGGTATACATACCTAACAGCCAGTAAAGTTCCAGTTTACATCCAGGTGTGACCCTTGAGATGTAAAATGTCATCACTTTTTAATTCCATTCTGTTATACCTTTATGTGAAATTTTTGCTTAATTAGCATTTAAATTTTTTTCTTAATAGAAGCGAATTCTTGGGTTACAGCTAAACATGCATTCTTCGAGATCACTGTGATCCTTTGAATCAGTTGATCCCTCGATTAAACTGAATGTTTGTGCAGAAATCCCCTCAAAGCATCCGCAGAGAAATTGGGTTGATGAGAAGGGGATAGATATACATGCTGATGAACAACCCAGAAATGTATTTGTTCATAATGAGAGGGACACTCAAAACAGGTTCTGCCAGGAGCAGCAGCTGGATGTGAGCCTCTTTCTAAATAAAATGGAAAAGGATATCACAATATAATCATCATTCCTCAGTAGTTCTGTGCTGGGAGCATGTGGGAATGAAGGACACTTGATCAGCTCAAAGCCTGTTAAATACTGCAAATTCTAGACTCTTGTTTTTATTTACTTGAGCTCACAGACTAGCAGGGAGTGCCCTGAGGTCAACTGAACTGTGACACAACATAGCATACTCCCCTCCTACTAATTAATTAGTTAAAGAGCAGGTAGTACTTAGACTCTCTTAAACTCAGCCAACTACCCATAGTTCCCCCATGTGTATTACACACTCACGTTCATCTACAGACTCCGCTCTATTTCGGCCCTCTCCGTTCTTGCCACGAGAGCTGGTGTTCCACTCCTTGATGACTTCAACATCATCACTGTCCGAATCATCAGACCCCTTTTCTTCCTTCCCCCTGCTTCTTTTTCCTATTGGCCAAAGGCACAGTGGAGACAGAGTCAGCAAGAGTAACAGATGCCAGGGAGAAAAACAATTTAATAAAGTCTCATCTGTATGAATTAATAATGAAAAAAAACAACTTAATTTTACTTTTTGATCTTTCTTCATCCTCTGAAGTCAGACTCATGGAGGATTCTTATCTGTTTCTGAAGCGATGAATTCATCCATACTGTCCTCATCAAAGAAACCCTGTGAGAAAGTGCGCATTGAGTGAGGCTCGACTGTGCAGTGTCAAAGGTCAACTATACACAGAGCTTGGTCTTGGACAGCAGAAATTATGCATTATACAATCATGCAAGGGGAAAATTTTGCTGCAGTAGCACTATGTGGTGTTCTCCCTTGAAGTATGACCTGTCAGCAATATGTTTCTATTGTTTTCCTACAGTGTGTGATTTCTGGGAATGTATTTCTAGTTTTTCAGTTGGTGTTTGCTGTGGTTTAGTCTCCTCTTCCCCAGCCCTACCCTGTTTTCTTTACTGATGTAATCCAGCTGAAGGCACCAGGGATGGGTCCAGATTCTGCTGAGCATCTGGAAATCCTGGAAGAGTTTGGTCCCCGCACGGCCCCGGCCCCCCTCCAAAGCATTTCCCACACCTGCATGCAAGGGAAAGAATATGAGGGAGAACATAGATGTGTGTTTGCATTACACACCTGACAGCATGCTTTCAATGCCTTTATACATACAGATAATAAGAAAAGTGGGCAACTAAGTTTAACCCTCTATAACCCAATAGAATGCTATTAGAATGCTCCAGAGAGTTCAGGAACATAACTAAGAAACTAGTGAAAAATGTAAATTATAAGTTTGTGATCTTTAAATTAAAGCAAACAGCTCATTCAAACTTATATATATATATAATATTTTTTATTTATATATATATATATATATATATATATATATATATATATATATATATATATATATATATATATATATATATATATATATATATATATATATATATATATATATATATATATATATAAAAATATATATATATATATATATAAAAAAATAAAACACACATCCCATTAAGGACTAAATTTATCTTTTCCACAGCCCATTGTGACACAGTGTAAAAAGGACAAATATGGCCAAAAAGTAAATCCTTCACCTCTTGTTTTTAATTAGAAAGAGGAAAAAATTACACTGTCAGTATTAACCCTGTGTGGCTACAATCCATCAAGTTGTAACCACACAGGGCTGAATGGAAGGAGAAGAGTAGCAGTCGATAGTGGGTCAGCCTCTCAACTGCACCGACCTGCTTCCTCTTCTTTGGATCTTAGACTTCCCGCGCACTGTTATCTTTACACTTATCCTCATCATCTACTTCTTTCTTCTCACCTTTATCTACCTCTTTCACCACTACTCTACAGCAGCTGCTTAGAAGCTAACATTAAGTTAAGACCCAGATTTAGACTCCAGAGTCCTAAAAATCACACTTTCACATCGACAAACATTTTGATTACATTCACACATCGAATAGGAGTTTATCTGCTAATTGCCAGAAAGTAACAATGTTGGCTCTATTTCAGGGAAGCTTGAACATGGATGTGTCACATGGGGCTTATCAACAGCTGAGGTAACCGGTAACCTGACAGACTACACTTAATACAGATGAATGCTGGCCAGCATGTTTGAGGTGATTCAGGGAAAAACGACAATATTGCAAAAACTTTCATTGATGCTCATGAGTTTTACCCAACTCATCTTAAAAAAAAGGATTGAACTTATACTTTTAGATCAATCTACACACAATAATGAAAACTAGGGATGTTCCTAGTTTAATTTAGTAGTCGACTGAACAAGGGGAAAAAAATTAGACTAATCGCATTCTTCTATGATGAATCGCACTTTAATTACTGCTTAACTGTATGGCACTGCACATCAGGCATTATGAACACTGCATGTTATACTTAAAACAACGAAGAATATGAAAACGATGTTCACGCATCACTGAATATGAGAAAATAACATCCGAAAAACTAATAAATTGTGTCTTAAAAGTGTGCTGCATTGTGCCACGCATTATCAACAATGCTCGTTGCTCTACAATTCATGACACACATCAAAACAATACAAACACACATCCATCCATTTTCTTCCTCCTATCCGGGGCAGCAACAGTGGAGCCCAGACCTCCCTCTTGCCCACCTCCGACTCCAGCTTACCCCTGATTCAGACTTCAGTTGCTACGACTTAAGTGGCCGATGTTGCTGCGTTTATACCTGTGCAGGTGCATTGCGAGTGTTAATTACCTTTTGTTCATGTCCCGGTGTTTTACATGACGTGTAGGCAGACAGAAACATAAAATGCTGGCACTGTTTTTCCTACTGGGTCCTACTCTCAGTGTTTTTAAGGCGCAAACACATTGGTCCCGCTAGTTTTCTCGCTTCTTTGTACAAAACGGAAATGCAGGGAAGGAAGGGTGTTTCTTTGGAGGTGCGTTTACGTTATGGCATTTTTCTATAACGATGTAAGGGCTGCA